>JAYESA010000016.1:77986954-78194454 GCA_036927795.1 Iris macrosiphon
ACCTCCATTACAGGACACTATCTCCCACGGATGCTCCCCACTCAGCGGTTTCTTCCCGCCCACAGCTCGACGCTTCAAGAAAGTCAAGTACGACAATCGATAGGTTATTCTTCTATAAATATCTGGCTCTTTGTAAGTATCAAGGACGACCAACGCAACATCAAACATTAGCCTCGATACTAAGCTCCTGCTAGTCCAATATTTACCATCCCAACAGTTGTGTCCGATCGTCAACTGAGCAAAGGGATCACCTATGATACAACATGCATCGTCCCATCTTTCCATAATCTCGATTTGTCTCAAATTATTGTATTTATCTACCTGTATAATCCAATCTTGAGTTTAGAACAAATTCAATAAAAAAATTCACCGAGAAGAAGTTATGTACTCTTTTTTTTTTTTGAAAATAGCAAGAAGCAATGAGGACATCTAATCGATGGTAAGGGAATCTAAGAACTTCCTTATTATTTTTTACTTGGATACCATGAGCAAAGTAGATATGCTAAGAACAAATTTGGTAGTGTTTGACAAATTTTTTATGGAAGTCCTAAAAAATAATTTTAACTAATATTATTCGTGAAAAAAAATTGTTGTAAAATTTGACTTCAATTTGTTTTTCTATGTCAAGTGAAGCAAAGTTTGATAATGAAAAAACATACAAAATATATTTGTATTGTTCAAATTTTATATTTTTGGAAAATTAATATGTTATCATTAATGATTCACAAAATTATATATTTTAATCAGTAAAAGAACATTTTAATCTTTATGAAAAGTTAATATTTTAATGTTCTGCTATTAATTGAAAAAAACACATCATGTCTAGCTTTTGCAAGTAGCAAAAAGAGAGAAAAAGTACTAGGAACATAATGTAAAAAATATCAAACTTAGAGTTATGTGCTCTAGATATTAAATTAAATTGATTTTATATTGCTACATCGTATGGACAAGAAGAAGGAAGAGGATGCGATAGACATTTCTCTTGGTGACAAAAAAGAAGTCATTATGGAATAACACAGTTGGACTTTGAAAGACCAATAATGGACCCTGTAGAAAAGAATTTAATTTTTTAAACCTTCGTTTTGCTCAGAAAGACAAAATAAAAATAAAAAAAGGACCACATTTTCTATATTTTTTAAAACAGTTTTTAATAGCTTTCATTTAAGCCACCGTCTATTTATTTTTTTCAGTTCTATGCCACAGACAAGAGGAACCATAAATAATGATAATATAGAAGATGAAATCAGATCAAATTAAAAAATTGATTATACAAATTAAAAAATTAATTCTTCCAGACAAGTTGATTGATTATAATTTATACAAATTTAGGACTGTTTCTGACATTTTAAGGCATTGTACAAATATTAAAATAAAAAAAATTTAACAGAAAATTTACTGTAGCAAAATTAAATTATATTAAATTTATGCAAACAAAACAAGTTTATCTAAATTAAAAATAAAGGCAGTCCGCCAACTCAGTTGGCGTAGAACAGACCGCAGCCGACACGTGGCCAGCAAAAAATAAATGTGGGATCCAACCTGGATCCACTGTCCAAAATTTGCCAACTTAGTTGGCCGATTTTGTGCTTACACAAAATCAGCCAACTAAGTTAACGAATTTTGGTCAGTGGGACCCGCGGGTTGGGGTGGTTTGGTTTTGTTTGGTTTGATTTGGTTTGTTTAAAGAATTTTTTTAATTAGTTATATTTTGGTTTTTTTAAGTTAGTTTTTTTCTATTTAATTTTGTTTTGTTATTTGATTTTCTTTATTTAGTTTTTTTATTTAGTTTAATTTTGTAATTTGGTTTAAGAAAATTTACTTTAGCGAAATAAAATTTTAATAAATTAATTGTAAAAATAATTTAGAAAAGATTAAAAAAAACGGTTTCGTTTTTTTAGAAAATTGTAAAGAAAATTTTTCTTTTTGCAATGTTTGATAAGAAAAAAAAACTAAATAAAGAAAAAAAACTAGTATTTTTTTTGTCCTATAAACGGTGTTTCGTCAACGTTCTCAGAATCGAACCAAACTTGGGTCACAGGACCAGCGTAACGCTGCGAATCTGATAACGCAAGTTTCGTTGCGAAACGACAAGCACACACGAAGTTATGACAAGTGTCGGAACATACCGATACGATATTTTTTTACGGATACGCGTTGATTCCGTTGTGCACGTATATCCAAATCAAGTTCCGCAAAATTTTACACGTCCGCGTTGACGATACGCGCCTTTTGGTGTAATCCTCATGCGACAAAGTCACCTCGTTTGGCGGGACGCACCCCGTATTGAAAATTTTTGGCGTTCTGAAAACATATTTTTCTTGATTTTGGAAATTGATTTTACAGAAATTTGGGGCAAATAAAAATAAACTAAAAGATGAGTTTTAAACTTGGTTATGTTTTCTAAAAGTCTATTTAAGTGGATTTGTAAAACATTAATCGAGTTGGTAGAAAATTGGATGTGAACAAGGGTAGTTGGACTGAAATCTGACAGTTTTAAAAAATGGATTTTCGTCCAACTTTTGATTCGATTATCTCTTAAAATAATTCGTTTAAAATTAAAAAAAATTGAAGGAGATTAAAGATGGTAGGGTTGTGAACGTACCAGCGAAGAAATATTAGAATTTGGTCGAGTGACGGAGGAGAAACGTCACCGCAAAGTCAGGGTCGGAGGATGTCACGCGCGCAAAATCAAACCAAACCAAAATCCAAATTTCAAACCCAAATAAAAATCAAACAAAAATCCAAAACTAAACTAAATAAAAATAAAATCAAAATCCAAAACAAAAATAAATTAAAAATATCAAAATCCAAAACAAAACTAAATAGAAAAAAACAAAAAACAAAAACAAAATATAACTAATTAAAAAAACTCATTAAACAAACAAAATCAAACCAAACAAACAAACCAAACCAATCCAAACCACCCAAACCCAACGCGCGGGCCCACTGTCCAGTTGGCAGATTTTGTGCTCGGCCAACTCAGTTGTCGGATTTTGGACATGGGACCTAGGTTGGGACCCACGTTGGCCTTTTACTGTCCACGTGTTGGCTGCAGTCTGTTCTCCGCCAACTTAGTTGGCGGACTGTGTTTTTATTTTTAATTTAGATAAACTTGTTTCGTTTACATTAATTTAATAAATTTAATTTTGCTAGAGTAAGTTTTTACTTTTTTTAACTACTCTAAAAAAATATTATACTAATAAATATTTTTTTTAGAGACTAAAAATCTTCGCAATTTTTAGCCATTGGATTAAATGGATGGTTCAAACTAAATAGAAGTAAGTTGGGCTGAGCTGGGCTGTCTCAGAAGTGCACAAATAAAAGCAGCTCATAAAAAAATTTAATCGCCGTTGCCGGGGATCGAACCCGGGTCACCCGCGTGACAGGCGGGAATACTCACCACTATACTACAACGACATTGTTGCTATAATAATTATATTTTATTTCTCTATTCTTGATAGACACCAGAAAAAAATATTTTACTCACTTTGTCACATAAATATACTCAAAATAGATTAAATATCATATATTTATACTATTATAATGTGGCTTAGAACCGGCTCCAAATTAAGCCATCTAAGCCGAATGTATATCATCAATCAATTAATTTAAAAACTTAAAAATCTTTTTATGTATTATAACCGTAGTTGTTTTCTCACGAAGTGGGAAAAAAAAAGTTAAAAACCTAAAATTATCCTAACTACTTGACATATGTAAATCCTAAAATATTTTATATTTTATATTTTAAATTATATTTAAATTAACTAAATGATATAATCTAACTAAACACATATCCAAAAAATTTAAAACATATTTATAACAAATCATAACTTAATTCAAATTATATTTAAAATATTCTAACATAATTTAAATTTATATATTTCAATAATATCGTACATTTTTTCCTTTTCTATATTTCAATAACATATAAAATATTCTAAACATAATTTAATTTTTTATATTTCTATATTTTAATAATACATAAATTTTTATATTTAAATTTATTTTACGTACAATGCATGTGGATTTACTAGTCCGTATCATAAGTTGCTTCTATACAACATAGTGAGAGTTGCCAATCTTTTTTTTTTTTCCAATCTAATCTATACCCAAGCAAACTCCATATATGGCTTCTTCCTGATTTTACAAAATTAGTCGGTGTTGTACGCGCATAATAATTAATACAACAACGAACAATATCGACACGATGATGCACCATTTAATTGGGTATCCTATCACATTTCTGTGTCCATATTTATGCAACATAATATTTGTGCAACATAGACAATGAAATACTGGCGGACTATACCCTTCATTATTTTCTACTAATATCGTACACATACATAAAAAGTTAATAAAAATATTAAATATTAATTTATTATAAATAATATTGTTCCTAAGAATTGAACTTAGACAACAACAAAATATGCATGCCACCTTAACCACTTGAATTAGAGTTGTTTAGTTATTAATAAATTATATTAGCTAGTTAAATAATTAGTTAATTATTTTTTAAATAATTAATGAAATATTTACTACTGATTTAGACGGTTCAATTTTGAGTCGTTTACAAACCAAATTCGACCCTCTTGTCGATCCACTTCCAGGAAACATCAAATTCATAAAGAACCTTTGGAATGCTCTATTGCCACTCCTAGACGTCGGGTACAATATGGACACATTTGCTTCTGCAACTACTGATTGTTGATGTTGCCAAGTATCCTCTTACTTGACATATAGTCTCCCGTTTTCAGTGTGTATAGCACAAAAAAACTAAGAGAAATTATAGGGGAACCAAGCCCCCAGCAGCTATAACCGTCCACTACTAATGTGGACAGAAAACCAGGGTATAACTTCCCATAATATGAACTGTTACATTAGTAATTGTCCGTTAAGTGAGCAATCACAACGTTGAAATATCCATATAGCAGTAGCCGAACAATCGTGCCACTGTAACAGAGGTTCCGGTGGAGGACTCGTTCATGTTGGAATAATAATATACACGGAGCGCACGGAGCCGCTGGACCAGCTGGTTCCACTGGAATGTGCTGACTTTGCATCTGCTGCATACATGCAAAATACAAAGTGCACCATCAAAGTGCCACTTTATGTCTTTTGCCCACATCCGTGTCCTAGTAGGCCCTTTTGGGACCTAAACCCCAAGACATTTTTTCCATAAATATGTGATAAAAATAATTGTTTCTTACAGGATTTGAATCTCACCATTTAGTAAAAAAATTTCATCATACTAACCATATGAACTACAACTTCCCATGTGTACAAAGACAATAAAAGATGAATCTTATATTGAAATACAAACTTAGGATTTGCCACATAGTTGATGTGGGACCAAATTTCTAGAGAGCAATTACAAATAAACCCCAACAATCCCCTACATATTTAATATATGAGCTGAGAGTTCTCCACAATGATTGTACATCATGCATTATGATAGATGACACTTATGACTTAAATCTTTTCACATGAGTCAAACAATAGTACCGCATAAAATGGACTAAGCCTTGAATTTAGTAGCATAGCTATTATTCTTTTCACTCACACAATAATATCAATTGTGCCTCTGGTCGCAGGTTAAATGCCTTATGTTGATCTGGTATATGTGTATGTATCTTGGGTGTCTATAAGTTTACCCTCAAGTGATGACATGCATCTCTATTCATACACATAGGTTAGTTCTTAGATAATTTTTAAAATTTTTTGAGCATGAGGTCTTTCGCCTCCTTGTGGTGCTACGTCGTTGTGATATAGCCCGTAGCTGAGGTCTAGCCTCTTGGTGATGTCACCCCAAAGTAGCATGAGATCCTAGCCTCTTTGTAGTGCTATACTACTACTACTACTACTACTACTACTACTACTACTACTACTCTGCCTTTCAACATGAGACTATAAGCCTCTATGTAGTGCTACGCCACTGTGATATGACCCGAAGCCGAGGTTCCATCTCTTGTGGTGTCACGTTATTAGAGCAAGTGATACTAGCCACTTTGTCGTGCTCACCTACCCGTTCTTCCTGTAAAATGGGTCGAGCATTCCAAACAAGAACTCATTAAGGCTTAAAGCCATCCTCCCATATAACTTGTTCTTTATCTAGAGTAGAAGGTAGACCACAGAGGTTCAGGGATTCAATCCCCAAATCTTTTCATGGACTAACCTCTGTACCGAATATTTCTTAGTCAATAATCCTTCCTTGAACAAAAATCAAGATGCCTAATAGATTTCTCTTTGGACTAATATTACGATCAGTTCCCGAACAATCGAATACGAATACATGGCCAAATCAAGCCTACGCTGCAGTATAGGTGGTGGTACGATGTCTATATCTCCATGATCACAATCATAATATATCCACAATATTCGTATAATCTAATCCATAATGTATCCATCTATTATACACAATTCTATAATCAATTCTATAATCCATCACAAAATTAGCCCATTCACAATCCGCCGGTAGAAAAGATAAAAAGAAACAATTATAGTCCACTAAAAGTTCAATTAATAATTAAATGTACATACGGCTCATAAGGAGGCATAGGTCCAAAACTATTAATAGCAAATATCTAAAAGTCCAAGACCATAATAATTTTTTGATCTATCTTGATTCTTGTGTGAGTTTATGGTTTGTTATCTTGGAGTGAATTAGTGTCGTTTTCGCAACATTTTTGGGTTTGGCACTGCTTATCATTGTGGTTTAGTAAGTGCAGTTTATGAAAGTAGGTAGAGACTGCTTCTATAAGTTTGACCATTTTGTAAGGTTTTGACAAAGATACTTCAGTGCAGAATGTAGAAATAAATAAATACAAATCAATTGAGAGCTACTACCAATGATCTCTCACTATCTTCCATGTGGAAACCAGCTGCTCCCTCTCTATGCCTCAATAATTCCCTACAACTCATATAATTGCACCTCTGAGGACAAGCCAGACTAGCACAATACAGACATCAAACATACTACAGAGGACAAAATCCAAACACTTTATTTCCATAACAAAACAATTACCCAATAATTGTGCAATGCTCCTGAAATGAAAAAGAAAGTAAGTTGGGAATAACACTTTGAATAAATCAAAACTCAGCCTGGCATGTGGCATCAAACATGTATGTATTGGACACGATACAGACACTCCAAAATACGAGCCGCTACGGTCCTACAAAATATGTGCTGTGTTCATGATAATAGTACTTCAGAACAAAATTGGAGCTGAAATTCTGCTTCACATTTATTTACCTTGACAAACTTTGGGGTATCAATTCACAGCACGCAAAAGTGAAGTTTCTAAGCAGAAGATCATACAATACAACAGAAGATCATACAATACAACTCCTTTCAAGCAACGAGAGTTCATGGCACAAGAAATCTTCAGGGCACAAGAAATCCGGCGACTATTTACCATTTACAAAGCAACCAAAACAAAGCCACAATGAAGAACGGAACAAGAACAATGTACACAATCCCTATCAACAACAGATTTCGAAAAAATAACATACACGAGTTGCTATAAAAGTTTTCTCCAAGAAACGGGATCGGACAAATCTTTCGTTCTGAAATTGTTCACCTGCCATCCAAAGAGGTGAACGACTCTGCGAATCCAGCTGGTCTGGCAGGGATGCTTCCCTTGCTATCATCCAGGTATAGGGACATGGAAGTTGAACCTTCTGCCGCTTGCCACCCCTTCACCATTTGAAGGAGAGGTTGTCCGAAATCGAAGCCCAAGGACTCATCGGAGTCGTCCTTTGCGGGCTTCCATTTATCAACCAGTGGCGCCAACACGTTCACCGCATAACCCATGTCTGGCCGTTGCTGCGGTTCTCTCGCTATGCAATGGCCTGCAAGGTCAGACACAGCACACATGCTCTCAAAAGTGTCGTCTGAAATGTCGATTGATTCGTCAATGGCACTCCTTAGTGTCTCTTTGTTGGATTTAACGTGATAAAACCATGAGGCCAGGTGACGAGTTTCTTCAGATCGGTTGTCGTCAAGAGCTGTCATGCCGGTCAATAGTTCTATCAGCACTACTCCGAAGCTGAAAACGTCAACTTTTGTTGTAACCTTGCCAGTCACTGAATTTCAACCAAAAAAATATAGTTAGGATCATCAAAGAGACATCCAACCGATAATTATTGTTAAAGAAGCGATAAAATGATCAAACTGCTACATGCTAAAACTAAAGAGTCCTACTGTCAATTTTTAAGGTGATCTACTTCTTATATTACTTGGTTCACTGTTTCAAGATTGCAAGAGAAATTCAGTCAACTAATTTAATGCATAACGTCTTATGTTCCACGGACACGAGAAAATGGTGTCTGTATTCGCATCATGTCCGTATCCGTGTCGTGTCTGTATTCTACAACATAGAAGACTGCTATTACCTATTTGAAAATGTCCATATCGTGTCCCTACCTGTATTTGTGTCCTCGCAGCATAGCTTAAGGTTATAGTTTGGCTTGAACACCACCTCCCACTAAAAATACCTATGGACAATTTTAAGGTGATCTACACTCAATTAATTGATTCACTACATCAAGACTGTTAGAAAAGTTCAGTTAAAGAAGCACATATAGTGAAGGTTATGGTGAAAGTTATTCTACTTTATTTGGTTCACTACTTCAAGATTGCTCTTGAAGTTCAGTTAAGCTAAATATAATGCTAAGGTTATCATATTGAAAGAATTATGTTCTCGGGGTCACTCATAATTTAATAAATTCTTCTAATTAATCAATCTGAGATCTATTTTCTGAATAAAGTAACGGTTTTTTGATATGATCAAGCTAGAATGAGCATTTGCATGCAAATCTTTATAAAACTTCTGCAGCATAAAGTTTACTTTCAGATATTCAGGGCTCATATTAACTGTATTCTAAGATTTTTCTTGGGTTGATATTCTACAGTGTACACAGGAAGGAGGATAACCATTTTCTGAACATAACAGGTTTCAGATATGAAATCAATTAATTCATATTTAGCAAAGAATTTGAAAAGAAAAAACATACCAGCATATTCAGGAGCTAGATATCCAAAGGTCCCTGCCAGTCTGGTGGCCATAGAGTACTTTCCATCGGGTGCCAATTTCACTAGTCCAAAGTCCGCAACTTTTGCTCGGTACTTATCATCGAGGAGTATATTTGAAGATTTGAGATCTCTGTGAATAAATGATTGATGAGCCAAGTTGTGGAGATATTCCATCGCTCTAGCAACATCCAATGCGATGTTAAGCCTCTTTGTCCAAGACAAGGGATCAATATTAAGTTTTTTCCAGTGAAATAGATGTTTACTCAATGCTCCATTTGGCATGTACTCATAAACCAAAAGTTTCTCGTTGTCTTCAGCCGAAAATCCCAAGAGCGATACCAAATTTCTGTGTCGGACCTTTGAGAGCACAGCAATTTCTGCCTGGAACTCATCAAAGGCCTTGCTGCTCAGCATGCCGGACTCCATTCTCTTCACTGCAATCTCCGTCCCATCGTTCAACTCTCCTTTATAAACAACACCAAACCCACCACGTCCAAGCTCCTGATCAGCAGAGAAATTGTTGGTCACGCTACGGAGTATTTGAACCGATACCACCAAGTTCCTTGATTCAATCACATGGGTATTACTTGTACCACCACTACTCGTTGTAGTCGGGATACTGGAAGGTATGCTGCCATTGTCATTATTTGCGACAACAACTTTAACCGTACCATCAGAAGGAGATGAGTCCCTAGGATGGATAATGATAGAGCTTGGTGCAGGAATCGCTTTCTTTTCTTTTCTCCGGCAATATACTAACAGACCAGCCAATAAAATGATCACGACGCCAATTACAATTGGCAAAACATAAATGAGGACGTTGGGTTTGCTAGATCCTTTCGAGGTCTCGCCTGGATTAGATCCACCGCCACCGCCACCGCCACTAGGTGGTGAATTGCCTGGTGGGGAGTTGCCACCTGGTGGAGCACGTGGAGGGGCAGAAGGGTCCAATTGCGGATTTCCACTGAAAACAAATTTCATGCTGGTTTTGAATTTTGGAACAGGAGGTGCAAGATCATTATTCGACACATCCAGCAACGTCAAAGATGGCAAGCTCGCCAAGACGTCAGGAATCGTGCCATTTAGATTGTTTCCTGCAAGTATAATATCCTGAAGAGAATCTAATTGCCCAAGTGAAGGGCTAATGGAACCATTTATATTGAGTTTCTGAAGATTAATACGAGATATCTTCATTTGACTTGTACAAGAAACTCCAAACCATGAATTTCCACACGGATCATTACCAGACCATGAAGTGGCTACACTCTCCGGGTAGTCCATTCCGCCAAGGAAGCCCAAGAGAGCAGTAACTTCAGGTGAACAGGGAAGTCCAGGTGTCGACTGGCAGAAAGGGTTGGGATCATACTTGAAGTTGCTGAAGCTAACATTCGGAATAGGACCCATCAACTTATTGTTCCCCAGTTGCAACGATTGGATATTGGGCAGAGCTGTCAAATTCTCAGGAATGAGACCGACAAGCTGGTTATTATTGAGAGAGACCTGCGTCAAGGAAGTGCAATCCCCAATCCCGCTAGGAATCGGGCCGGTGAAAGAATTCCCATGGAGCCATACAAGGGTGAGCTGTGTCATAGAAGCAACGACATCGATCGGACCAGTTAACCCAGATCCCTGCTGGTTGTTCAGCTTCAAGATCTGCAACTGCGACCCACTTAAACTCGTTGGGATAACACCGGTGAGCATATTGTACGACATTTCGAGAGCTGCCAAAGAACTCATGCTCCCTAAGAAGTCCGGTATCTGGCCGACCAGATTGCATCCCGACAACGACAAATTCATGAGCTGCACCGAGTCCGAGATATCCGAAGGTAACTTCCACCCTGTGCTCTGATTCAAAGGGTTGTTATTCAAGGAAATAACCTGTAAACTCGAGAGGCCAACAAAGAAATCCGAAGGTATGGTGTCGAACTGATTGTTGCCCAGATAGGCATACTGAAGCTTGGACAGCCCCGAGAAGGACGGCAAACTCCCAGAGAGATTGTTATTCTGGAGGCCGAGATTACTAAGCTCGGTGAGCTTGTTGAGATCCTTGGGCAGGGTACCCCTCAAATTCAAGTTCTTGGTCTGGATTTGGGTTATCCGAGAGCCAGAACAGAAGATATAGTTCCATTTATCACCGCAAGGATCGTCACTATCAGCAGGCCATTTGAGAACCTCCGGATTGTTCAATCCTTTATAAAACTCTTGAAGAACTGCGTAATCACCGGGGTTCGTCTCGGCGCAAACAAATGAAATGAAGCACAAGAAAGCTGATACGATGACAAGTCTGAGCCGAGCTGCCATGGCTAGTTTAACATCAAATTAATAACAAGCATGCCACATCTGAACTAAGAATGCTACAAAAACAATTAGAAGCCTCACCTCCACTAAGGAAGAAGAGCTTCATTTGTCTTCAGAAAACCTCAAGATCGGAACTTTCCTTTCGGATTTCAATGGCTGCTTCTGCAAAACATCAAAAAGATTATATTTTGAAGAGAACAAAACTTTGCTGATGCAAAGGAGATCTCAAACCTTGTTTAGAAAAAAGCAAAATCTTCATCAACAAGCTTTGGGAAAAAGCGCTCTTTTGGACTCCAATTGCTGACTGCCACCACCACCACAGAATCAAGAAATCCAAACCCACTAAACTGATATGGCTTGTGGAGAGCAAAGAAAGAAGATTGGGGAATGGAAACGAGTAGCTGGTAGAAGACAGCACAAAGGGAGACCTACATTTCCAATTACAGAAACCCGTTTTTTTTTTTTTCCACTTCGGGGATTTGGGTCACTAGGATCTGGATTAAAGGACGGAAATCAGTGATTTTATATAAAAAGAGTTCCCCTTCTTGAAGAAAATTACATTGATTTAATAAAATTATTAAATATAATATATTAAATAATAATAATAATAATAATAATAATAATAATAATAATAAGAAGTACCTTGGATGGTAGAAGAATGGTGATGGTAAAATGACCTCCTCCCTCCTCCCTCCTCCCTTCCTTTCCTCCCCTACCCTACCCCTACCCTAGAGTGAGATGGCCCACGAACAAGAAAAGAGATCAGCTTTTAGGAGTTTTCATTGAAGATGGGTGGTGTACTTTTTTATTCGTTTGTTTATTTTGATTTATTTTATTTTCCATGTTTTGTTAAAGAAACAAATGGATGGAATTTTTGCATATATACCCATTAAATACTCAAATTTGGATTTATCTTCAAAGAAGAAAGATCAAATTTGGATTTACCCCAATGGAGTTCTTACATCGTCTACTCTCAAAAAAGTTTTTTTTAAGGTTTTTTTTTTTTCAAGAAGTGTAAAAGTGACTTCAATTGTATGATTAAATTGTATATATATATTGATTGGTCCATGTGGCTTAGGCTTAAGTTGATATGTGGATGTATATATATGTAATATTATGATGAATGAAAGACCTAGATTATTCTCTCCTACTACTTCTTCACATGGTATCAGAGCATGATGGTTGGGGCACAATTTTTTTTTTTCATAGCGGCGACAACGGCGACAATTTTTTTCCACGGCGGCGGCAATGAGTCTCCTTTCAACCGGCGGTATGACGAGCGACGGCGACGGAGGCGAGTTTTCTACGTTAGTGGCGGCGACAACAAGGATCGATCCTACCTCTCCGTATTATCTTGGTTCTAATGAAAATTCGGGTAATACAATTACGAAAGTGGTGTTTCGTGAAAAAAATTATGAGGAATGGTCGAGATCTATTCGGCTTTCTCTACGGACTCGACGAAAATTTGGGTTTGTTGACGGGTCTATCGATAAACCTACGAAGAATGACAAATTGGAGGATGAGGAACGATTGCGCATGTTCACACAAGTCTCCTATGAATGGGACGAGGTTATGACGCTTGCGGTTAAAGCTCTTTCTGTTAACCGTTGGCGGAGGTGCATGCAACAATGGCAGGACGTGGCGCGACGGCTACGGCACAGACACGTATGGCAGGTGATTGTACAGACGGTGTTCCGGGAATAACTCCGGACCAATTGCAATAACTTATTTCTCTACTTTGTAAGTCTTCGGTCAAATCTCCGGTGGACCGTATGGTGGGTAAGTCTATTGCACCTTGGATTATTGATACAGGCGTTTCGAATCATGTTACTAAAAATTTGGATTTATTGTCGAGGGTGACAGAAATGAAGGAATGTCCAGTTGGGCTCCCGGACGGACGGACTGCGATTGCCTCGTGCTGCGGGCGTATTGCTCTTGCACCGGGTGTTGTTATTACGAATGTTCTATTCGTACCTCAATTACATTGCAATTTAATTTCTATGGCTAATCTTATTGATGATACAAATTATGTTGTACAATTCACTAAAAAATTGTACGTGATACAGGACCCTAGTTTGAGGACCCAGATTGGCGTCGGTGAACGGCGGGACGGACTTTACTACTTTTGTATTGTACCGAAGACTCAGGCCTTGGCAGTGAATGAGACGACTTCTCTGGACATTTGGCATCAGCGACTTGGGCATCCTTCTGATAAAGTAGTAAAGTCTCTTCCCGTTGTTAGTAGCTCTAGTAGTTCAGTGAATAAGGCATGTGAAGTTTGCCATCAGGTAAAGCAAACTCGAGGTATTTTTTTTCTGTCAGTGACTCTCGGGTTGTTGTAATTTTTGACTTGATACATTGTGATCTTTGGGGGCCGTATCCTACGCCTTCTTCGTATGGAGGTCGATATTTTTTGACAATTATGGATAATTTTTCTCGTTCTGTTTGAGTATTTTTGTTGATTGATAAGACTAAAGTATACAAGATGTTATCGTCATTTTTTTTTATGATTGAGCAGAAATTTAATTTCAAAGTTCGTATTGTGCGAAGTGATAATGATACTAAGTTTAATTTCCTGCGTGACTACTTTGCACAGAATAATATTTTATTTCAGACATCTTGTGTGGGTACACCTCAGCAGAATGGGAGGGATGAACGAAAACATAGACATATTTTGAATGTGGCACGTGCTTTATGTTTTCAAGTAAATTTGTCAATTTTTTTTTGGGAGAATGTATTTTGGCGGCCGATTATTTGATCAATCTGTAACGCCCTGCAACCGCTCGGAGCGTTACGCTGAGTCGGATTGAATGAATCAAATGCTGGTTACATTTGAAATATTGGATTTTGGGAAGAAGGATTAATCGAGTTGGTTTCAATGTGCAGATGGCTAGCGGGTTCGATGGAAATCAGGTGTTCGTTCAGAACATTACTGAATAGCTGGATAGAAGCGATAATGTCGTCTTTCTTAATCCGATTGGTCGGATGATTTAGAGAGCATGGCCTGCTCGCACGGTCATACCAGTTGAGTAGATCGCGCTTGCATCGGACCACGGGTTCAAGGGATTGGCCGTATCGGCAGGACATGATGCCTAACGGGATCAATCATAGTGAGTGGGCTCTTTCCCTTCTCCTCTACTCCTTCATGCCTAATAATATGGAAAACACGTAAAAGGCTTGAACACTTGGGCTGAAACATTGGGAAAATACTACACTGAGGCGTGCATAGAGTGTACTTCGTTGGCTTGGTAGGATTGGGGCTTGATATGATTTACGCGTTGGATAGTTGGATGCGATAGTTGGATTATACATTTGAGGCAATTGGTTGGATGCATTGGGATTATGCTTGGACGGTTGGAATTATACAAGTTGAATGATACATTGAGGCAAATGGGAATAATGGGAATATCGGGAATTCAGGCGAGCGAGCGTGCATCCGTGCGCGAGTATCACTGAGTCGCTTTGTCTTGCAAAGCGAGCAGTTGTGGTTCGAAACCGAACAACTGCATCGGCGAGGGTGTTGTGCCGCTTGATGGGGCATCGTGCCACGAATGGGGCATTGTGCCACTGAAACGACATTGTGCCATGGGATTGCTTCGAGCATGGGTGTTGCACCAAGTTCATAAATACATTGCTGTAAAGCGGCATTGTGAATATGGGCATAACTTGGGCACA
This sequence comes from Iris macrosiphon, assembly GCA_036927795.1. Classification (NCBI taxonomy): domain Eukaryota; kingdom Viridiplantae; phylum Streptophyta; class Magnoliopsida; order Asparagales; family Iridaceae; genus Iris; species Iris macrosiphon. The sequence continues at coordinate 78,001,959 of JAYESA010000016.1, forward strand.
ACTTGAGAGATTGTGCCTATGCGTATTATGGTGCCTTGGGCTATACGCTGAGGTCGAGATTTGGATTCTTTAGTTGGATATCTTGGGTTTTGGAATCCTTGGTTGGATATGTTGGAAGAATGGTTATGGATATTTTGGTTGGATATCGGTTGAACGAGTCTAGGATCGCTTGGTGGGGCGAGAATGTTCGATCCTCTCGTCATACCTACTGTGTCTGCATAGTCACGGACAACCTGCGTGGCACATGGTTTCGTTTCTTGGAACGGGATAAGGCACCGGGGCACCGGGACCGTTCCACCATGGAGGAAATAATGGGCATCGCGCAATTGGGCGCAGTGCTGGTAGTCCGATACCACCAGGCGGGAGTAGCTGCCCAACCCTGGATCGGGTAGGATTACCCTATTGATCTTAGTCCGATCAATGTCCTTCGTGGCTTTTAGCCAGTGACTTCATATAGTATATAATAGTTGGCTTGCTTTTCTTTTGTTGGTTTGGCTTTTGTAGGCACGGCCACCTTGCCTCGGCAAGAGTGTATACTCGAGTTGGAAATATAAACTTTAGTTGAGACGAATATTGAGGCAAGACTGATGGTTCGATATGTTATCGTGCTAAGCGATGGAATTGTGTTAGACGGGTCGGCTATAGATAAACTGCTTATCGTTTGGTTTGAGTTGAATGCTTGCATGCGTAAACTGCTTTACAGCTTTCCTTAACATGTCATTCATATGCCATGAAACGAATCTAGGATTCAACTAGAAAGATCACCATATAACTGTTTGCATTCACTATTTTACTTAGTGTCGGCTTAGACGAGTGGGTTACCCCGCTCACCAGTACGGCTGTGTACTGACCCACGTTTGTGGGCAATATTTCAGGTACGCAGGCGTAGTGGCGCTGCTTGGATATACGGGACAAAATGTATGAACTGTAAGTACCTTTGTGGGCTAGAGAAAAGAGCAAGAGTTATTGCATCGTCTTCGTGGCATCGTCTTTGTGGCCTTGCCTCAGGGCATCTCATTTGGACCCTATCGTGAGCTTCGCTGCGTATACTCTGATGTGTGCTTGGTACACAAACGGCTTCCGCTGTAACTTGGTTGTTTCGATGATAACTTTCGTGTTTAATAACATCGCCTTGTACGAGCGTAACTCCAGGCTCGTACGGCATCACGTCCCGAATAGAACGATTGTCCCGCGGGAGAGCTGCAACGTGGTAATTTCACGTTCAGCAGGGACTATTGAACTTGCGGGAGTTTGGGGCATGACACAATTGAACCCCCTTCAAGTCTTCTTGGTTTCAAAACCCCTTATGAAATTTTATTTGGTGCTTCTCCTTCTTATGATGAATTATGAGTTTTTGGTTGTCTATGTTTTGCCCACAACCAAAAAGCTAAAATAGACAAATTTGCCATTCGCAGTCGAAAGTATGTTTTTGTGGGATATCCCCATGGCAAAAAGGGTTGGAAATTATATGATCTTGCTACTGGTGATTTTTTTTGTCTCTCGAGATGTTAAATTTTATGAGACTGAGTTTCCCTATTATATTGAGGATGATCGTGGTGGTATGGCTTCACCTGAGCTTGCGCCTTCTATCGTGGGTGATTATGATTTGGGTTTTGATTCTGGGATCGACAATACTACGTGGTATGATTTACCTCTTACGGATGGGACGGTCGTATCCTCAGATGGGAATGACGCGGTGGAGGCGGTTGATAGTGAGGGTGGTGAGGCTGAGGCCGCTGTGGAGGATCAGACAACGGAGGATGAGGCGGTGGTGGGGGTGCCATATGGTGAGGGTGTACTGGGGCATGGAATGTGTGCCAAAATTTCGTCCGTGAAGCTCCACAATTTTGTTACAAATATAATACGAAAGCTGAGTCCCAGTCCTTCCTCTCAATGTTCCACCACGTCCAATCACTCCTCAGGTACTCCTTATCCTATAGCACATTTTTTGAATTATGATCAATTTTCTCTGGGACACAGGATTTTTTTTGCAGCTATAACTGCAGGTACATAACCGTCCTTCTTTAAATAGGCGATTAAAGATGCAGGGTGGCGTGAAGCTATGCAGAAGGAGATACATGCTTTGGAGGATAATGATACTTGGATAATGGAATTATTACTCTATGTGAAATGCACTCGAGACATCTCTAATGGTGCATGAGGGAAAAGAAATAGAAGAACAGTCGTCCCACCAGGCGCTCCGAAGAACTCAGGGGTTACACAGTTGCACCATTTTCATAGTACAGTAAGAAACAGAAATCCCATACGCTCACAAGAATATTCTTCCCTCCCAATGAACTATCTGAACTGTATACGCAGTGCAGACATAATGCAACGACATCAATAAAAGTTAGAACCCAAACTAACACCAACAGCTAACACAAGACGTGAACTCACGTACCGATGGTGAGTCAATATGCCGGTCCATGCACTCACTCACTCACTCACTCACTCACTCACTCACTCACTCACTCACTCACTCACTCAGTGAACACATTTGAAATAGTGTCAGAAAATAAGATACCACGTATCTTCACAACATAATGGTTACATCTGCTACTCTAAGACGCGTGCACACAGCTAACAAAATAAAAAGATCTAGGCATATGTAAACTGCACAATACAAATAAGCAAGATGTACTTGCCTTCCAAGCCAAGATGCGAGCACAACAATTCTGGTCTGGTGCTCTCCACAGGAACGTTGAACACCTACCAATTAATTATTACTCTAATTAGACTCTTACAATCAAGTTAAATTTAGTTTATTAACTAGTTCTTAATTCTATGTTGATTGCACATGCAAGTAACTAGCCCTCAAAATAATACTAGTCGTTGAACATTACCGAAAATCTTTTTTAAAGACATTAATTATCAAAAATATTAATTCTAGAATTTTTATTATAAAATAAGATTTTTAGTGATAGAGTCATCTACTATAATTTCTATGAGTCCAAAACTAAGTAAAAACCAAGACTAGGTCATAACATTTTACCGACAAGTCAATAAAACCAATTTTTGATAAATGGATAATTCTGGAATAAATACTTAAAAATTAGAATTAAAATAACATAATATAATTTTAGATGTAGAAAATATAGATTTTTGGTCAGGGTTTAAGTCTGAAATTGCCGGGGTCAAGTTTTGTCAAAACTATGTCAAATTGTTACATAAAACACAAAGAATTCTAATTTTTTCTAAATAGGAAATAAATCTAAATAAATATGGTAAAATCAGTAATAATTAAAATAAATACTATTTCTTTTATCTATACCAAAATAATTAGGGTTTTACCATCTATAAGTTGATCCTATTTGGGTTGGCAACCAAACTTGCTAGTACGCATGCAAAAATGGTGGTACATAGTTGTTGTGACATCATAGACATCAATTTTGCATTTATTTAATAAATTTTAGAATATATATATTTTAAAAAATAGTAATTTATCTAGAAAAATTAGGTTTTCCATCTACTATTAAGTCCTAACAAAGTCCAAGGGTCTCCAACATGCGTAAATCAAAACTAGGTCAACTAGGTGAATTTTTATGCATAAAAATTATTTAAATAAAAAATAATATTTTTGGAAAATATATTTTAAAACTAAATTTAATATAGGTTAATAACATCATATATTAATTATCTATAAAGTTTTAGAAGGGTTCGATGCGGGGTTTTGGAGAAAACATAAAACTAGGTCACCATTTTTATTGTACATACAATTTATTCCAATAATAATAATAATTTAATTATCTAGAATGAACAGTAAAAATATATGGATAAAAATAATTTAAATATTATATTTCTTTATTATTAATATGATTTAATCAAGGTTTTTACCTATGGGTATACATGCATTTATGGGTTCAATTCTTTACATGCAAACTCTAAAATAAATCCTACAGTGAAGAACATGACAATAAATTACAAATAAATAAATAAAAAATTATTTATATATAAAAATAATTATTCATGCAATCATACACATTAGAGAGGATTTTGAGAAAGAATGAGACTTACTAGAAGAAGAAGGATGAAGAACTAGGGTTCTTGGATGAAGGAGGTGATGTTGTGTCCACGTGAAGGGGGGGTCGGCCTTGGTGGTGAAGGTGACGGTTATGGTGAAGGAGGAAGGAGGTGAAGAGAAAATTTAGGATTTTAGATGAGAAGATTTTAGGTTAGAATTTTAGAAGGAAAGAGGAGAAGATATATATATATATATATATACACACACACACACACACACACACACACACACACACACACACACACACACACATACATATAGTTATATAAGGAGAGAGAAAGGGAGGGGGAGGGGTCGCGTGGGTGTGTGCGGGTAGGAAGGGGTAGCGGCGGGTATGGAGAGAGCGGTAGGATTATTATTAGGTTGGTAGTTTGTTAGGAGGTTTCTTAATTAGTTAGTTAGTTATTTAAAAGTCAAAAACTAATCAATTAATTAATTTGACATATTTGAATTGATTCCATGGAATTAAAATAGTAGTAAATAAATAAATCCTACAAAAGAGGAAAGTGGCCTAAATTGACATAGAGGATTTATGGGTTGCTATTTGAAAAAGATTAGATTAAAAAATAATCACAAATAAATTATTTATATAAAAAATATCAAAATTTTAAACACAATAAACTACGATTATTATGCTAGTGCCATACTAATGCTAAATAGTTAAATTTTGTGTCACATAAAGATCCTACGGGTAGTGTCTCCCCTGTAGGCTACTTCATACAAAGGGCAATGTAGATTTTGGGTTCATTCTATGTCATTAATGTTCAAACTACGGTGAAGTGTCCTAATACAACAACTGAATTTAAATTAATTTTAAAATATTCTAAATAAACATAATAAATATTGAATACCTATAAAATACCTATTTTTAGGTGAGGGGTTTTACAACCTATCTACCTTAGAAAATTTTGTCATCGAAATTAAGAATATGGCACAATCTAGAAAAATAATAACGCGGTATGTAAAGTCCATACCTGAAGACCCGCGTAAGTGAGAAAAATGCTCTAAGATCGAATCCTCTCGCTCCCAAGTCGATTCGCCCGGTGAATGATGCTTCCAAGCAACATAGACTAGTCGAATGATTTTTTTCCTTTAGCACCTTCTCTCTGCGGTCAATGATCTCAACCGGCTGCTCCACATAAGACAAAATTGGTCCTACAGTAATCTCTGAATGATCCAATACATGACTAGGATCCTCTACATACCTTCTCAATTGTGGAACACATCGTGGATACCCTCCAAGGTTTGCGGTAATACGAGTCTATAAGCAACCTCTCCAATATGCTCCAATACGTCTAACGGTCTGATGTACCTCGACTAAGATTCCCTCTACCTCCAAATTTAATGGTTCCTCTAGTAGGGAAGATCCTTAATAACACATGATCTCCCGACTTGAATTCTAGGGGTCAACGGTGAGTATCTGTCTACAACTCCTGTATACTCCTCCAAAAGTGTGATGTTAACCTCGAATCTCTGTCGGAAATTATGCCGACTGGTACTCCATATAGATGTACAATCTCCTTCATGTACATCTCTGCCAGAACTTTTGTAGATTGCCCAACTCTAAAGGGTAAGAAGTGTGCTGCCTTAGTTAATATGTCCACAATCAGCCAAACTGTATCTCGGCCAGCTAGGCTCATCGAAAAACTCGTAACGAAGTCCATAGTGGTGTGCTCCCATTTCTACTCCGGGATTGGAAGCAGTTGGAGTAGTCCTACTGATATATGATGTTTAGCCTTAACTTGATGACACACTAAGCACTTCACCACAAATCGTGCTATCTCTCGCTTCATCTTGTGTCACTAGTAATACTGTCTCAAGTCTCTGTATATCTTTGTACCTCCCGGATGAATAGAGTATGTTGAACTATGAGCCTCCAACATTAGTTCTTGCCTAAGCTCTCCATTAGGAACATATAGGCGATCCCTACACCTCAAGGTCCCATCTTCATGTATCCTCAGCCTAGTCTGCAACCCAGCCTCAGTCCTCTGTCTAAGCCTCTGAAATCTCGCATCAGTCGACATAGGTGCCTTGATACGCTCTACCAATGATGATTATACTTGAAGGTTCATCAAATTTGAGACTTCTCCTGGCATAACCACCTCTATGCCCAGCTGCTCCAAATTATATAACAATTTCTTTTGTGTTGTCAAGAAGTACGCCATCGGTCTCCTACTCAATGCATCCGCTACTGCATTAGCCTTGTCTAGATGGTACTGCAGCTCAATGTCAAAATCTGCCATCAACTCGAGCCATTGTCTCTGTCTCTAATTCAGATCCTTCTGAGTATAGACATACTTTAAGCTCTTATGATCTGTATAGATCTCCACAGTTTCTCCGTATAAATAGTACCTCCAATGCTTCAGAGCAAAGATTACTGCTGCAAGCTCCAAGTCATGAGTGGGGTAGTTCTTCTCATAGATCCTCAACTACTGAGAACCATAGGCTACCACCTTCCCATGCTGCATCAAGACACAACCTAATCCTTTTCGAGAAGCATCACTATAAATAACAAATCCTTCCGGTCCAGTAGGTATGGTCAAGATCGGTGCTGTAGTCAGGCGCTTCTTTAACTCATCAAACACCATCTGACTTTCCTCTGTCCAAATAAACTTTTGGTCCTTACGGGTCAATCTTGTCATAGGCTCTGTAATCCTCGCAAAATTCTCCACAAACCTCCGATAATATTCGTCAAGTCCTAGAAAACTTCGCACCTCTGAGACGTCGGTTGGGGTTGGCTACGTCTCTACTACTGATATCTTGGCTGGATCCACTAATGTGCCTTCTCCCAAAATAACCTGCCCAAGAAAAGAGACATAATCTAGGAGAAACTCGCACTTGATCAGCTTAGCATATAACTTATGATGTCTTAATATTTTTAGCACTTTTCTTAGATGTTCCTCGTGCTCCTCATTATAACGACCCACTCCGCATTTATGCCGATAGCCGATTCAAACGGCACAAGTGCGATGACCTGACCCACTTTGCTCAGCAAGAAGACTTGCTTGAGGCAAAGGATTTCCAGACTTAGCCCTTCAGGAGTTCAGACTTAGACTTTCAGAGGCTCGCTCGGAGTATCGCTCGACCAAGGTGAATCATCGCTAAGATGGGTGGCTACGATAAACTTGTCATTGCTTAACCAGTACACTTAAAATATAGTTGATATATGCTAGTCGCTAGACGAATCACCCCTTGCATGCTAATAAAGAATACAACACATCTAGCTAAGGGAATAATCCCATCTGATGTATCTTTGTATAGAACATGGAAGTTGATCGGTTGAACGAAATGGTAGGCTCGCTTTACAGTTCTTATAATTTCCATTTTGTAGTGTTGCTTTTGATCCTTATATGTTATTTGAAATACATTGCTCAATATGTCTTGAAATGCTCATTACATAGATACGGCCTCGGTACAGAAGCACAACATAGATTCTGGTTAACTTACCTGTGGCAGAAGACTATCAAAATAGTCATTCCAAGCCAAATAATAGAAACATAAAAAGTCTTCGGGACCGTTGGGTTGCAAAGACAACGCCCAAAATGGGAGCTGCAATAAGAAGTAAACCATCAGCATAAACAGTGCATGGAAATAGAAACATACCAGATTATGAGATCTCTGAAATGAGTAAAATGTATAAATACTGTATCAAGTAGCTATGTTCATTCAAGGTCTTAAAAGTGTTGCATATAATAAAAGCTTAGTATTGATCATCTATGGTCATGGACAACCTGTGCACAGGATTCAGGTTCCTGCGGATGGTACGCCGGTCGTGTCGGGGCTGATACGAACCGGTTAAGAATATTTCAAATAGTCGTTGCTTCCGACGGGAAGGCGTGTAGCGAGGCTCACTACCTGTATTGCATTTCATTCCCGTGCCGAGACTATATCTTGTCCATGGCGGCTCGTCAGGTCATAAGACCAAGTTTGTGTCATTAGTATATTGCATACGTGGTAGCAACCCACATATGGGCTCATTAGAAACTTGTGCCAAGTAACGGATATAAAGTAACCTGAAGTTTGAAACACATTTGAGTAGTCTGAGTAAAACATGTCTATACAAGTATAAAATGCCAGTGTAAAATGAGTATAAGACATCTGAGTAATCTGTACAACCTGAGTCATAAAACGATATGAGTATTGTAAGCTGTATATATCGTGCGCCTGGTTTAGAAATATGCTCGTAACATACATGTGTTCGTTATGCGATCTTGGAATTTTATATATCTATATTCGTGCTTGGTTTAACTTGGTTTTATACTTGGACAGGAAAGGATAAATGGAAAGTTGGTAAGTATCGCCGTGTTTCTTGTATATCATACGGCGCACTGCCATACGAGATAGATTTTGTATCTTATACATAAAATTGATCCTAAGGCAAGAATAGCAAGATAACTTAATAGTTGGTGCACGAAACTAATATAACATGTTGGATTTGTCGAGCGAACGAGAAGCCTCCGCACCGGTGCATTCACGTACTGATAACCCACCAGATTGCTTGTAGGGTGTGGGAAAATCTCATTCGGTACGGAATGTCCCCTCGTGTGCGCTAAGGCATAGAGTTCACTCTGGATCTTTGGAGTATTGCATCCGGAGCTGAAGCACATATGCAGGACATAATATGGAACATCGCCTATGTATCATACCAAGTTGTAAGCCGCTTGGCACGCCTTTATTGTTTGAGAGAGAGAGAGAGAGAGAGAGAGAGAGAGAGCATGAACGACTTGTAATCTCGACCTAGCGTCTCTTGTAACCTCATTCATTATCAATAAAGAGCTATTTTGTATTCATACTTGTGTTTATTCTATGTTTTCGCTATATCGACTTGGTGAACTAGTTATCAACGACCATTTCAATATTTGTCTTGTTCGGGCGTAACTCCAGGCTCGCGCGGCATCTCGTCCCGATAGAAACGATCGTCCCGCGGGAGCGTTGGCACGGTGATTCGCGCATAGCGGGGAAGGCCGATTCCAGCAAAAGATCAGGGCGTGACATATTGGTACCAGAGCATGACTTTACTTCCTTGAACTTCTTATTGATTCTCTTTATTTTGAAAGCTTGTTCGTGGGTTATGTTACAGATACTCTCTCTCAAAGTTCTAATGGGATATTCTATACAATGAGTCTAAATATTTTTGAAAGGTGCATGTGAATGATATGATTACTTGATCAAAATTTTGATACGAAGGCCTTTGTGCCAAACTGTGTCAGACTTTGTGGGAATAGACTTATGTTAGAATCTGCAAGTTATATGTGAAACCGAATGCCTATACGAGAACACCAAGCGGGTTAGTGTGCGAGACATAATATCGTTCGGATAGTTGCCTATGCACACAGCCTTTCGGCTAAGTTGTGTTCAGTACCATGCGCCAAGACCCTTGGTGCTAGTGAGTTGTAAGCAAGATTTAGGTATCGTTCGAATAAGAATAAAGTTAAATTAGAAGAAAAATCGATAGGAACGTTATCGGAGTATCGCTAAGGCGAACATAGAGAATCGTGTTAGATTTTGAGATATAGTTTGGACGGTTATTCGTAGCGATAAGTTATGATTTAAAATATAGTTTGTATGGAGGACTATAGATAGAGGTGCATACGAGCCTAAAATCGTTAAGACAACAAATAGGGATCGTGCTGGAGTTATAAGGAATGAATTGGATATACAAGTGAAGGATGCGAACAGGATTCAGGAGTTAATAGGATGAATCGATTCCTGAGTGGTGTATACGATAGTCCCAGGTTCGAATATGTGAATTAAGGATATAATGAGTTATAAAGATTCATAGGTATAACTCGAATCCTGAGTGGTGTATTGGTCGACTTAGAAATATTCGAATGAATCATGGGTTTCAGAGTATTAAACGGGTCTAGCAGCAAGCGACGTAATTGTGCGAAGCCTTAGTATAAATAATGCCTAGCAAGTAAGCGAATTCGAAGGAATCATTCATGATTTGATTCGAACAAGTTAGAATGAGTTGAACATGGGATAAGACTTACATCGAATAGGAATAAAGAGTACTTGAAATTGATATCATGGTCGAAAAAATTTAATGGATCGTACGAGCGATTTTGAATTGAATCAAACGAATTAAAACTTGAGTTGAGATAGAATAATCGGTGATGCGATCGGAGTTAGTGCAATGGGAATATGGCACGAAAGAATGATAACGCGCGTAAAAAATTTGGATTTGAGTAGGATATCGCTTGATAGAGTTCGGTCTAAGTACAAATGCTACAATTTTAAATTTTGGGAGACTTTATATCATATCAATGGTTGAAAGATAGCATGGATTGATGCAAGTTAGAAAATCTTGGTTCAATGATTAAGGTGGGCGATAACGGATTAACCTTGACTTGGATGAACGATCTTGAGTCGAGTTCATAGGTAACACTCGACATCAGGCCCAGACGAGATCGATTATTCCGCGAGAGCGCTGGTGTATTGATTTCACGTTCGGCATGGATGATCGAACTCACAAGGACATGTTCAAAGATTTTACAAACGAACTCGATAAAATAGAATGTATTGAAAGTGAATAGACTTGGGTTTGAGATTTGAAACTTAGTTGTTTGAGGAATGCTAGAAGTAGACTATGAATTTATCAAACGAAAACGTTGAAGTTGGATAATTTTGCTAGACGAATTATAATCACGACATGAACGTATATGACTTAATGGATAAGTATATATATAACTTGGATGGAACAAAGTGAAATAATAAGGTGTCTCGATCATTTAAGTGATAACCACATTATTTGACGTTCTTGTCTTGTTCTAGCGTAACTCTATGCTCGTATATGCGTCACGCCCGGATTAGGACGGTTATCCCGCGGGAGCATTGGTGTGGCAATTTCACGTCCAACGGGGATAATTGAACTTGCGGGAGACCAAAGCGTGATAGTTAAAGGATCGTCTTGACTTGCGGTTCGACCCGATAAAGACGGGTTTCACAATACAAATGAATGTAAGTATTTTTGAGGAGGAGTTAGTCTAGAACGTAAAGTAAGATATGTTGGATGGTTTCATGAACAGATCCGTAGATCGTGTTGGACGACTTAGAGTTTATGATATACATCGATGATTTAGAATGGGATCGTGACTTAGTGGTCCAGACTTAGAAAAGGATGGATAGGTGGATTCTGTCAAATATAATAGAGAAGACAGACTATGCAAATCGATGGGTTGGACATGCGACGTGGATATGTTGTGGATTTGATTGAACAACATGTCTTAGGAACAATTTTGCCAAACGAACATGGATACTGTGTAAATAAACTTGTCAATGTGGATATAATGATCTGTGCTCGATGTTTAAAAATCTGAGTAAAACAAGCTTGGGTAGAATACCCCGTACGAAAGAACAATGGTTTGACCTTAGAAATTTGGGGCGAGTATCGTGCAACAAATTTGCTCGATAAGAATCATGAACTTAAAATGTACCTATGACCGTGTGAGCTGACTAGTGGCTAGGCAGATGACCCTATGTCTTGAGTTGAACTGGGGTGGCTGACTTCAGAGTATCATTCAAGAAAATGTTAGAACTGGAAAAAATGAGACTTGGAGTTAGGACTTGGAATTGGAAGTGTATGCTAGCGACGTTGGCGTTAAAACGAACGTAATAGAAGGTAGGACTTGAGTGATAATTGAATTGGTTAAATAAGTTCTATGACAGTGAGGAATAAGACGGTAGAAGAGAATTGTCGGATGGAACACTTAGGATTGGAATTGGTGATATTTGAGATAAGTTGGCATAACCGGTTAAATCGTTGCTTGGAAGAGGTGCGTTGCTAGTAATGCATTACTTGAATATGGTTGAGATTGGAGTAGACGATAACTAAAAATGAACCAGAGTTCGGTTATTCGAGTAGCAGAGCCATCAGTGATTCGAAAGATTTTTACAAGTAGCTTGTCCAACTTAGCTGTCACTAAGCTTCATTGAAATACACATATTTGGGGGATACCTTGAATATGTGTACGATCCAGACTTAGCGATATGCATAACTCGAATATAACTGTAAATAATTTTTTTTGAATTCGTATGGACGAGTATAGCAACTGAAGTAAGATTGCCTCAACCCTAGATCATCATTTGTGATGGATTATAACATACTCTGCATTAAGCGATATATGTTTCGCGCTAAGTCACCGTAAAGACTGAGTCAGACGTTGGACTGAATGATAGAGTCATTTAATGAGTCAGACCCCGCATGCATATGACACAGAATGAGAAGCAAGTAGGAAATTGTGTTCGAACGGATCTAATAATATAGATTGATATGCTTGAGTTAGATTTCATAGTGCGCAATAGAATAATTTGCGCTCTGGAAGTATAAAACCCCTGATCCTAAGATCCATATTTACTTTTTTATTATTAATTATTAATTTAATTGTAGTAATTATGTGCTAATTAGGAGAAATAGAATTTATTTAATTTTTATTTTAGGTGTTTGTGCCTTTATGGGATTTATGGAGCCATTAGGAATTTTTCCTAATTTATTCCATGTAGGAGACCCTTTGGACAGTTGCTAGCTTAATGGTGTGCACCAATATAATTTCTAGAATTTTCTAGGTATATATATATATATATATATATATATATATAGTTTATATTAGGAAAAAAAATAAAAGAAATAAAGAAAAAGAATAAGAAAAAGAAATAAAGAAAAAGAAATCAATTTAATTCCTTAATGGATACAACTAACAACCCGCAACCCATTTAACCCAATAACCTGCTTACCATATAGAAACAGCAGCAACAGCGGCTAAACCCAGGCTTTCCCCCTTCCCTCCGCCGCCTTATATATACACATAAATCGTAAACCCTAAACCCTAAATCCTCCCTCTCCTCAACCCCCTCGACCGCGCCGACCATCGGAGCCCGCCTCCGACCACCCCAGGCCCGCCGCCATGCGCCGGAGCCGCCGGTCACACACCGCGACACCGCACGCGCGAGACTGGAACTGATATACAGCGAAGCCATGTTCCCGCTCCATTTCCCATGCCACCGCTCAACCAAACTCGATCCCGTCTTCTCCGGTATGATCCTCATCTATCCTCCTTCTTATCCTATAGATTAGTTTATCTCGAAAAGCGCGCAAACCTAGGTAAAAATCGATGCCAAGTCAAAGAGAAATGACCACTTTCCAAATTCCAAAAATTATGTTGCAACCACCCCTGTTCTCGGATTCGTATCTCCCACCACAGAGATCCGAATCCAATTTTTTTTGTTGGTATGCGAAGACTACTTGACCTAGTTTATTTTTTGTCAAATACTTTAATTTATTAGCTGCTGTATGTTAAAATAAATTAGGTAGAAAATCTCGAAAATCTACTTTTTCCTGATTTTCAAAAGTTGTGAAACGGAGCGAGTCCCGCCAAACGGGACCGTCCCCCTGTATACCAAGTGTACCAAACGGTGTGCGCAGTATACCCGGACACGTGAGAGTTCACGAAAACTGATTTGGAGGCGTGTGCGCGTCGGAATCAGCCCGTATTCGCGAACAATCCTCGTGTCGCAACTTTTACGAAAGCCCATCGCATTTTGTGCACGCTCGTCAGAATGCGACGAAACATGTGCCATTGGACTCGTGATATCGCGCTGGTCCTGTGACCCAAGTTTCACACGATTCTGAGATAGTTGACCAAGTCGCCTATTGGCGGGCCCCACCGTTGACTTTTTGGGCAAATTTGTGTTCGACTCACCGGAATCCAAAATTAGAAGTACCGCTGAGTTCGTATTGACATTTAGAATTGGTTTGACCTATAATTTGTCCCATTTAGAGACCTTTACCCTTGACACGCTTTTCGGTACAAAGTGGCCCACATGTGGAGCCCGTTTTGACTCAAAATTACCGTTTTTCTCCTTTGTCCAAATTGGACGAAAGGGGAGTATTTTTTAGCTCTTTTGCTTATTCTGGAAATGTTGGTGATATTTATTTCAGCATCCGAAGACGTTCGTTCTGAGGCCGTAGTTTCTGACTCTTGGTGTTTGACATCTGGATATTACACTCTGCAGCTCTTTTGCCAGGCAAGTATACCTTGTATAATCACCTAAAATTTTAAGAATTTTTCATTTAAATTTTCTGGAATTAATTAGCAATTTCTGTGAATTTTAAACCTATAAATTAAAACAGTCTAATTTAAAATAAATTTTTAAATGAAATTAAATAATATTAAAATGTGATAAAAATTATATTTTCTAGTGTAAAATTAAAAATCGAGCATGGGGTATTTTTTCGGGAATTTATTGGACCCCGGATGAATTTTTAAAGTATTAAAAACTATTGTTAAATTTATCTGATTGTTTAAACCAATATATTAAAAATCAAACCAAACCATTTATTTTAAACCGAACCGGACCGTTCGGTCTAACTAGACCGAACCGTTGCCTAGCGGGTCGGATCCGGGTCAGACCCGACCCGCCAGGACCCGACCCGACCCATTACCAAATCCCTAACCCCCGAAACCCAAAAGACCCGACCCTTCGGCTGCCGGCGGCCGATTCCGCCGCTGTGGCCGCCGGCGACCCCCCATCTTCGCCTTCCCCGACCTGCCGCCTCTTCCTCTACCCATTCCGGCCGAAACCCCCAACCGTCCTTCTCCCCTCAACCCTCTATATAAATAGGACCACCTGCCGAAAATCCCCCTCAACATTTCTTCTCCGGCGAAGCTCTGTGATTCCGGCGACCTCCTTCCAGCCTCTGACCACCCTGTGGCACCGCTCCGACCACCCGGACAGATTCGCCCAGCCTCCAGCGTCTGATTCCGGCCGCCCTCGACCGCCGGGACCCCGACCAGAACCTCCAGCGGGCCGGCTCCAGTGTTTCTTCCCTTTCTCCGGCGCTGATCCGGCCATCCAGGGCGTCGACGACCACCCAGGACCGGCGCCGCCTTCGCCTGAACCCCAGGCCGACTCCGACAGACGCGGACACGACTCAGAACGTGAGTACGAGTCTGGATACGAGCGGACACGGCAACCCCAGAACAGGACACAGCCCTCGATCAAAACGCGTGTCGGACACGATTCATACTTGGTTTTTCTAGCCAGTTCAGGTACCCATAACTTTTGAACCGTAGATCTGTTTTATATTCCGTAAATTTCTTTGCGTAGCCTGTAAGACCCTCTCGGTGCCCGGACAAACCGCTCGGGGCATCGCGTCCTGTGGTGATCGCACACCGCGATCCAAAAACAGGAAAAACTTAGCCCTGTTTCACCCCGGAATCGAGTACGCTCCGCCAAACGGGACGACTTGGTCACGTGCGGTCTTCACCGACACGTGAGCATCGTAGATACGGACGTGCGGGCTTTCGCAGAAGCTGATTCGGATGTGCGTGCACACCGGAATCAGTGCGTATCCGCGGACACCGCCCCGTATCCAACTTTTCTGTAATTAGCTGTAACTTAGTGTATACACGTCGGATCGAGACGAAACTTGCGCCATCGAACTCGTATCAATATGCTGGTCCTGTGGGTCAAGTTTGGTTCGATTCTGAGAACGTTGGAAAATCGCGTGTCGTGGGCCCCACAGGCTCCACCTGACAGGCGATTTTGAGAACGGCTCATCGAAATCCAATTCTGGAAGTTCCGTTGGGTTCGTATCGACGTTCCTGACCTGTTGACACTAAGTTAAACTAATTTGGAGACCTTTGACCCTGACTCGATTTTCGGTGCAAAGCGGCCCACATATGGACCCGCTTTGGCCCAGAAGTGTCGTTTTTGCCCTTGTGTCCAAACTGGACTTAAGGACAGGCATTTCTAGCTATTTCCTATGTTCTGAGACTGTTGGTAATATTCATTTCAGCTTTTGGAGGAGTTATTGCTGAACCCACTGTTACTAGGACCGCTACCGGTATTCCAATCCCAGGCAAGTGTACCTTGCCGTAAATTACAGTTTAATTAGTTTATTTTGTTCTCTTGCTCTATTTTTGTGACTAGTGTACATGATATAACCTAGGACCGTATGACATACTTAGTGTCCGATTACAGTCGGGTGCCAACCCCGTACGCGGAGTTGTGTATGTCAATAGTGATGGACATTCGAGACCCTTTATATTCTCGTGCTTGTTATCAAGTACACTATAACCTAGGACACTTGACACCATACATTGACAGAATCTTCCTGACATATTCAAGGTGATTCTGTATAGGATACAGGATGGACATAGTTATATATTCTTAGTTTATGACTGTTGCATTAGATCTGATCTCACGTGACATGAGACGTGTGGTTACATTGGGTGGGGAGAGACACACAGGCTACAGGCTGTTCTATACATATATACTACTATTGTAAGGTTGTAGACTCTCGAGCAGAGCTAGACCACTACTAGATATTGCTGCTACCGGCTCCCCGACACAGAGCTTGTAGCAGTCTCAGCCTGAGTACTAGTGTTGCTCTCAGTTGCATTTTCACTTAGATGGTTATGTAGTTACCCTGCTTATTTCATTTACTATTTCACTGCATTTATTTCTAGCTTGTATTATTTGTACCTTGCTATGTCCCCTGAGGACCTGGAATGGATGATGTCCCCAGGTTTAGCAGAAGAGCATTATCCCGAGGTTTACGGGACAGGAGCTGAAGCTATACCAGGAGCTGTTGCTGAAGGAGAACCTAACATAGAAGCAGAGGTGATGGCAGAAGATTTTACTTAAGATTATGTTATTTGTACTCTTCAGATACTTTATTTGGACTCTTTTGTTCTGGTCGGATGAACCAGTGTTTTAGACTCTTGTTGGGTTGTTCCCCGACATACTCTGCTGAGACTGGACTTGATGTACTTTCTTTTATTTTGCTGTTGTTCTTATTATTCTGTGTGTGGATGAGATTAGTTTTTGATATGATATTGTAGACCTATATTACAGCTTAAGTATGCTCGATGGATCCATTAAATTGGGATGTCCATCGATGTGTACTGCTGGCCATTGCCACGTGTCTAGTCCCACGACATTTTGGGACTGGGGCGTGACACCTTGCCTTGTTGTACTATTTAAATTCAGTTATATATATTAGTTGCATGTTTATTATTTTAGATTATATAACTGTGCGCGTCCGAGAGAGACTCGGGTAGAGTCAACGAATGCGTTGACGTTATGACTTGTATCTGACCTAGTGTCTAGTAGACCCACCTAAAGTCGTGGAGTTATTGGTATGACTCCCCAAGCCTTGACACATTTCTTACACGTGTTGTGAGTCTCATGTAGGGCATGGACTTGCGTATGTGGTTGTCCACCTGTACGTGTAGGTCGTGCAACGGATAGGGTATAACTGCTAATAGTGATGTATGATTAGAAGACTTAGCAGTTATTAGTAGGCGAAGCATAGATTGTCGTGATATGATGGTCCAATCCTTGTCCTTGTTTGGTTGAAGGTTGGGCTATTGTTCTAACGATAGACTATGAGCCAGAGTTACGATGCTGATGCTTGTACTTCGGCATAGTAGCTAAGGCGTGTTGTGGATACAACATGCATAGATCATTGGGCGGGGAGGATGATTAGTAGGCGTATGGGACACCCACCTCCTTTATTGTAGACACCGCACTCATCAGAGTGATACGGATGTATATATTATTGCAGATACCACGTCCCTTAGAGTGTTGGACATTATATATATACAGATACCTCATTCTTCGGAATGATGGATGTTACAGATACCACACTCTAGAGGACGTTGGACGTTATGCCTACGCCTACCCATACGTACCAAAGTTGTCCTCAACTTGCATTTTACTTAGATGGTTAGGTCACCCCGAAGTTATTTATTCAGTATTTACTTTATGACATGCTTTTATGTATCTTGTTATGTCCCTCTGAGAACCTGGTCTCTTTCAGGTGTATTGTTCATTAGTATTTGCAGGAGTGCAGATTCGGACTGGCTACTTATATTGCGAGAGGTCTACTCTTCGAGCCTCGTGATGGTTAGAGGTTGTATTTATATTATTTGTCTTGTTTATTCTTCATTCTAGTTCGGCAGTGGATTTGTTTCCATCCGACTGTCATCTTTAGATACTTCCTTTTGGGATCTGGTTATAGATATTGGTTTTTTATTATATTTGATTTCCTGTGGATGAGATTAGATTATACCCTGTGATTTATGATAGTTTATACCACTTGTGGATTTGTTATTCATATTACAGTGTACGTGTGATATGGTTTCCATATATTGGAGTGCCATATTCATACGGCTGGCATGCTTACGTGTCCTAGTCCTACATATTTTTGGGAGTGGGGCGTGACATATTTTTAGTGGTGGCCCACGCAGGTCAAGAGCATATTGTCTCGGTTACGTTACTGTACCGAGCAAGCATGCAAATATGATTAGAATATAGGATCTCATCCACTATTGACTATGACTTGCATTCTTCTAATCTGTTCTATTTGAATACTTACATCCTGCTTGATTCATGTACTTCCTTAATATTCCTTGAGTATAGTCTTCTCCTAGAATATAGAAGTTCCTGTTGTTAGATTATAAGTAGGGTAACCTTCCTACTAAGAATACAACTAGAACATTGACACCACTAAGTTTAGAATATCTAGTGAACCCTAGAATTCCTTATCTATAGATTGGTTTACCATTACCCCTTGATGTATTTGTGAAGACTTGAGAGTAGTATAGACACTACTAGTATTAGTTAGAAGTTTTACCATAATGTTTGATCCTAGCATTGAGGAGCCAATAGAAATCCAAGGTGGAATGTTAGGACCAACCCTAACTTTTATAGTGAGATAGTATTATAGAACTATACCTTTAGATTCTTGTCTGGATATTAGTAGATAGTACCCTAGGAAGCCGAAAGGAATGGATATAGTATTTCCTCGATCATACCTTGAACACAGTGTCACGCCCCAGTCCCAAAATATTGAGGGACTAGACACGTGGCAATGGCCAGCAGCACACACCGATGGACAAACCCAATTTAATGGATCCACCGGGGCATACTTAAGCTGTAGTACAACAATAGGGGTCTAAATATACTAATCTCATCCACAGAAATGAATACAACAATATCAAAATCATAAAGTAAGATCAATCTCAATATAACATAAACTCGAGGAATAACCCGATAATGAGTCTGATACATCTGTCAAGATACTAGAATAAAGATAACCACAGCAAATACGGAGTATGGAAACAGTATATACTCAGAAGATACCCTTGGTGATCACTCGTCTACTGGATTTGGTACTGCTCCAGTGCCTGCTCCTGCTTCTGCTCCTGCCAATGCTCCTGTCCCGTGTAACTCGGGGTCGATCTCGTCTGCTAGTCCTGGAGACATAATCCGGATCTAGGTCCTCAGGGACATAGCAAGGTACAGATAATACAAGCCAAAATAAATACAGTGCATCAATAAATGAAACAATAGGGTAAACTATATAACCATCTATGTAAAATTCAATTTGAGAGCATCACTAAACTCAGGCTGAGACCACTACAAGCTCTGTGTCTGGGAGCCTGTAGCAGAGTTTACTATGTGTTTACTATGTAGTATATATATGAATTCAGCCTGTAGCCTGTGTGTCTCTCCCCACCCAATGTAATCACACGTCTCATGTCCATGACACGCAAGATCAAAACTAATACAGTAAGTCATAATGAGATCTAAGAAAATAATATCTATGTCATGTAACCTGTATCCTATACAGAATCACCATGAATATCTCAGGAAGATTCTGTCTCATGAATAGTGTCAAGTGTCTTGGGTTATGATGTACTTGATAAGACAAGTACGAGAATGTAAAGGGTCACGAATGTCCATCTCTAGGTGACGTTACAGAACTCCGCGTACGGTGTTGGCACTCGACTATTAATCGGACGCTAAGTAAGTCACACGGTCCTAGGTCAAGCATGTACAATAATATATATATATAAGTCAAAAAAATAAGTAACAAGAACTGCAATGTTGGCAAGGTAAGCCTGGGGTTTGAATACCAACAGTTGTCCCTGTATCAGTGGATCCTGTAGGTACTCCTCCAAAAGCTGTAATAAATATCACCAACAGTCTCAGAAAATATCAAATAGCTAGAAATGCCTGTCCTTAAGTCCAATTTGGACACAAGGGCAAAAATGACAGTTTCTGGTCAAAGCGGGGTCCACATGTGGGCCGCTTCGCACCGAAAAATTTGTCAGGGTCAAAGGTTTCCAAATTCGTCAAACTTAGTGTCAACAAGTCCAGAACGATGATACGAACCCAACGAAACTTCCAGAATTGGATTCCGATGAGCCGGTCACAAAATCGCCCGTCAAGTGGAGCTGCGGGGCCCACGATACGCGATTTTGTCAACGTTCTCAGAATCAAACCAAACTTGGGTCACAGGACCAGCGTATTGCTACGAGTCCGATGGCGTAAGTTTCGTTTCGATCCGATGTGTGTACACAAAGTTACGATGTGTTCCAGAACAGGCAGATACGGGGCATTATCGGCGGATACGTGTTGATTTCGGTGTGCACGCACATCCAAATCAACTTCTACGAAGTCCCGCACGTCCGTATCAACAGCACACACATTTCGGTGAAGACCGCGTGTGACCAAGTCGTCCCGTTTGGCGGGGCGTACTCAGTTCAGGGTGAAAATGGGGCATTATTTTTTCCTATTTTTGGATTGCGGTTTACGATCGCCACAGGACGCAACGCACCGAGCGGGTTGCACGGGCATCGAGAGGGTTACACAGTCTATGTGTCACAACTGACGGAACGGAAAATGGAACAAGGAGGAGAGAGAACGGGTTACCTGAACAGGGCTCCGTGGAACGAGAATTTCTCGTGTCCGGGTCACTGTGCTGTGTCCTGAGTCAGCCGTGTTCGAGTTCTGGAATGCTACAGTGTCCGGGTCAGCCGTGTCCGGGGCTAGGGCAGCGGGTCGTCGATGCTGCACGGGGCTGGGAGGTCGACGACGAGTGGTGGTCGAGGAAGACGAGGTCGGGGACGGGTCGAGCGGGGTCGAGGGTTGGGGTGGTGGTCGAGGTGAGGAGACGGTGGAGGAAGGCGGCTCTGCAGGGTCGAAGGCGAGGGTGGTCGTGGGCTCAGGGACGACGGCGAAGGACGGCGAGGAGAGAGAGGGGAGTGGTTAAGGATCAGGCGAGCTAGGTCATGGGATTCCGGTGTGCTCGTCGGGAGAGACGGCTGGGTGGCACCGGGTTACGTCGAGGTCGGGCGGGGCTCGACGGTGAGAGGGAGACGGAGGCGAGCGGCGGAGATGAGATGGTAACGGAGGGGAGCAGGAGGAGGAGAGGGCGGAGATGGGCGGATTCAGCGGGCTAGGGTTTCGGCGGAAGAGGGGTGCTGCTCGATCGGGGATTCTGGTTTCGGCTGCGGAGGGAAATATATATAGGGCCGGCCGGAACAGTAATCTGGGTCGGACTCTGACTAGGGTTTCGATCGGGTCGGGTTGGCGGGTCAGCGGGTCGGGTTCAATATGAATTCGGCCCGATCCGCTAATGTTTAAGTGTGGGTTCGGGTAGGTGGGTTTCGGGTCGACGGGTTAGACCCGGATCCGACCCGCAGGGTTGGGTTTGGTTCAGTTGAACCGGGTCCGGTTTGGGTTGGTTTGGTTCAATTGAACCGGGTTTATTTCGATTTATTTAGACTTAGTTTTTAGGGCTTTAAAAATGCTTCCGGGGTCCAATAAATTCCCAGAAAATTACCATATGTCTAGTTTTTTATTTCACACCAAAAAATATTATTTTCATAATATTTTAATATTATTTAATAGCAATTAAAAAATTATTTAATTACCAAATACCTTAGTTTTAGTTACAGAAAAATTCTAAAAAATTATAGAAAATTGTGAAAAATTTAAATTAAAAAATTTCTGAAAAATCAGGGGGTTTACAATCTACCCAACTTAAAACAATTTCGTCCTCGAAATTAAAATAGGGTTGGGTTCTCTCTATCAAATCTCACTTGATTACAGTCTAAAGAATTTTTCTCAAGTGAACATTGCGGTCTCTACCCAACTTAGAATTTACCCATCTATCATCTAAGGCTATACCTCTAAGAAAGCTATGCCCCAAATTATTTAGTCATGTTATTGAATCCTCAAAGGTTTTAACACCAAACATATCATCTATGTTATGCCCTTAATTATTCTTATAAAAGATAGTCACCAAACAATGCGATTGGCCTGTGGGGTATATCTAGTACTATCTATATATCAAACTTATACCAAGCAAGATGTTTCGTCTTTCCGAAATAAGGGGAGACGAAGATCAATAATAAAGAGTTCAAGGGAGAGGTAATAGAATAGAAGTATCGGGATCAAGGCGTTTAAAGAATTCAAATGGGACTTGTCAAGACAGTTGTGGATTAAAATCATAATTTGGTAATTCCTATTCATATGCTCATATTAGTACAGTTATGTAACTGATACGATATGCTCAGACATATCTAGAGGGCAAGTATACTAGTCAACTATATATCTCAATCCACGTAAAGTAGTCGTGCGAAGAGCGAACCAAAATGCACTAAGGTTGATCAGACCGTAATACACTGATTCTGAATAGACAATCGTATTAGTGTGTCGACCCAATAATACATATGTCATGAACAAGCTCGATAAAAGGGTAAGCTTGCAAAACTAGGCTATATTAGCAGCATAAGTCAAGGTAGTACAACAAATATAAGTACGCTAGATGATGATGAAAGGAGGTACAAATTAATTCAATTTCACAAAAATAAAACAAAGTAAGCAATAATAATAAAAGACTACACAATCTCTACAGTTATCATACAACCTCCTTGTCTAAGTCGCTAGTCGACCAAATAGGGGCAAGGACCTCTAAATTCTATTGTCTGAATAAACACTGTCGTCTTATGCTAGCATACAATTAATGTTATTCAGTTACACTTCAATAATAGATCAAAAGACTATGTGATACTAGGGTGTGAGGTATACTACCTAACTTATAACAATTGAACTACTATAGTAATTGTCTTAAAGTTACCGTAGAAGCTCCTGTTAAGGTCTACGAGAAAGGGTCTTAGTGCTTATAGAACAAGTGTCGATAGTAAGAATAGAAGAGTTACTAGCCGTTAAGGGGGAAAGGGATCTAACTTGTATCGATGTGGGGGTACAAATTATGCGACTTAAAGCTAAGGGGTAATCATCGGGTCACAATCTACAAGATTAACTCAAACTGTCAAGTTCTAGTTACCAATCACATATAAAAAAACTTTAGAGTAACAACCAAAATAAACAATAAGAGGCACACAGGAATCAAGGCAGGATGCAAGTCAAAAAATTAATTCGAATCCGATATAGATGTCAAGAACGATTCAAGCAAGTGGATGAGATCCAAAAACTTATCCTATTCTTATTGCAGGCTTGCTCGGTCCCTAAGTTAAAACCGAACAATTTAGTCGTTGACCTGCATGGGCTACCATAAAAACTATGTCACGCCCCAGTCCCAAAATATCGAGGGACTAGACACGTGGCAATGGCCAATATCACACACTGATGGACAAACCCAATTTAATGGATCTACCGGGGCATACTTAAGCTGTAGTACAACAATAAGGGTCTAAATATACTAATCTCATCCACAGAAATGAATACAACAATATCAGAATCATAAAGCAAGATCAATCTCAATATAACATAAACTCGGGGAACAACCCGATAATGAGTCTGATATGTCTGTCAAGATACAAGAATAAAGATAACCACAACAAATACTGAGTATGGAAACAGTATATACTCAGAAGATACCCTCGGTGTCACTCGTCTACTGGATCTGGTACTGCTTCAGTGCCTGCTCCTGCTTCTGCTCCTGCTAATGCTCCTATCCCGTGTAACTCGGGGTCGATCTCGTCTGCTAGTCCGGGGGACATAATCCGGATCCAGGTCCTCAGGGGACATAGCAAGGTACAGATAATACAAGCCAAAATAAATGCAGTGCAGCAATAAATAAAATAATAGGGTAAACTATATAACTATCTATGTGAAATATAATTTGAGAGCATCACTAAACTCAGGCTGAGACCACTACAAGCTCTGTGTCTGGGAGCCTGTAGCAGAGTTTACTATGTGTTTACTATGTAGTATATATATGAAATTAGCCTGTAGCCTGTGTGTCTCTTTCCACCCAATGTAATCACACGTCTCATATCCATGACACGCAAGATCAAAACTAATGCAGCAAGTCATAATGAGATCTAAGAAAATAATGTCTATGTCATGTAACCTGTATCCTATACGGAATCACCATGAATATCTCAGGAAGATTCTGTCTCATGAATAGTATCAAGTGTCCTGGGTTATGATGTACTTGATAAGACAAGTACGAGAATGTAAAGGGTCACGAATGTCCATCTCTAGGTGACGTAACACAACTCCGCGTACGGTGTTGGCACCCGACTATTAATCGGACGCTAAGTAAGTCACACGGTCCTAGGTCAAGCATGTACAAATATATATATATATATATATATATATATATAAGTCAAGAAAATAAGTAACAAGAACTGCAATGTTGGCAAGGTACACTTGCCTGGGGTTTGAATACCAACAATTGTCCCTGTATCAGTGGATCCTGCAGGTACTCCTCCAAAAGCTTTAATAAACATCACCAACAGTCTCAGAAAATATCAAATAGCTAGAAATGCCTGTCCTTAAGTCCAATTTGGATACAAAGGCAAAAATAATAGTTTCTGGTCAAAGCGGGGTCCACTTGTGGGGCCCACGATACGCGATTTTGTCAACGTTCTCAGAATTGAACCAAACTTGGGTCACAGGACAAGCGTATTGCTAAGAGTCTGATGGCGCAAGTTTCATTTCGATCAGATGTGTGTACACAAAGTTACGACGTATTCCAGAATAGGCAGATACAGGGCGTTGTCGACGGATATGCGTTGATTCCGGCGTGCACGCACATCCAAATCAACTTCTGCGAAGTCCCGCATGTCCGTATCAACGGTGCACACGTTTCGGTGAAGATCGCGTGCAACCAAGTCGTCCCGTTTGGTGGGGCGTACTCAGTTCCGGGTAAAAATGGGGTATTGTTTTTTTCTATTTTTGGATCGTGGTTTGCGATCGCCACAGGATGCGACGCACTGTGCGGGTTGTACGGACATCGAGAGGGTTACACAGTCTACGCGTCATAACTGACGGAACAGAAAATGGAACAACGAGGAGAGAGAACGGGTTACCTGAACAGGGCTCCGTGGAACAAGGATTTCTCGAGTCCGGGTCACTGTGCTGTATCCTGGGTCAGCCGTGTCCGGGTTCTGGAATGCTGCTGTATCCGGGTCAGCAGTGTCCGGGGCTAGGGCAGTGGGTCGTCGATGTTGTGCGGGGCTGGGAGGTCGACAACGAGTGGTGGTCGAGGAAGACGAGGTCGGGGACGGGTAGAGCGGGGTCGAGGGCTGGGGTGGTGGTCGAGGTGAGGAGACGGTGGAGGAAGGTGGCTCTGCGGGGTCAAAGGCGAGGGTGGTCATGGGCTCAGGGATGACGGCGAAGGACGGCGAGGAGAGAGAGGGGAGTGGTTAGGGATCAGGCGAGCTAGGGTAGGGGATTCCGGTGTGCTCGTCGGGAGAGACGGCTGGGTGGCAGCGGGTTACGTCGAGGTCGGGTGGGGCTCGACGGGGAGAGGGAGACGGAGGCAAGCGGCAGAGATGAGATGGTAACGGAGGGGAGCAGGAGGAGGAGAGGGCGGAGATGGGCGGATTCAGCGGGCTAGGGTTCCGGCGGAAGAGGGGTGGTGCTTGATCGGAGATGGCGAGGGGATTAGGGTTTCGGCCGCGGAGGGAAATATATATAGGGGCAGCCAGAACAGTAATCTGGGTCGGATTCTGACTAGGGTTTCGATTGGGTCGGGTCGGCGGGTCAGCGGGTCGGGTTCAATATGAATCCGGCCCGATCCGCTAATGTTTAAGTGTGGGTTCGGGTAGGCGGGTTTTGGGTTGACGGGTTAGACCCGGATCCGACCCGTAGGGTAGGGTTTGGTTCAGTTGAACCAGGTCCGGTTTGGGTTGGTTTGGTTCAATTGAACCGGGTTTATTTTAGGGTTTATTTCGGTTTATTTAGACTTAGTTTTTAGGGCTTTAAAAATGCTTCCGGGGTCCAATAAATTCCCGAAAAACTACCATATGTCTAGTTTTTCATTTCACACCCAAAAATATTATTTTCATAATATTTTAATATTAATTAACAGTAATTAAAAATCATTTAATTATTAAATACCTTAGTTTTAATTACAGAAAAATCCCAGAAAATTACAGAAAATTGAGAAAAATTTAAATTAAAAATTTCTGAAAAATCAGGGGGTTTACACACAGAGATTAGCATATTACCTTCCCCTTAAGAAACCATGATGCTATCTAGAGCCCTCTATTTTATATTCCATATATTGTCCCTCTGCGACCTTAGCGCTCGCTATTTGTGCGATGACTAATTAGGCTTTTTCTTCTTCACCTTTCAACTCGTGCCACCTGACACTTCTGATTGTAGGCCGGATGAATTCTCTTATGCTAAGGATATGTAGTTTGCTAGGATTATAGTTGTCGATGTTAAACTTTGGAAAGTTGTGCTTGATAGTTAGAATTTGATAGTTTTGAGTTGTTCTTGTAGATTGTAACTTGATGATTACCCTTAGTTTTAAATCGCATAATTCGTACCCATAACCTAATATAGGTATATCCCCTTTTCACTTGAGAACCAGTAGCTCTTTCATTTTTACTATTGACACTTGTAATATGAGCACTATGATTTAAAACTTAAGGTGACCATTACCGATATAATACAATAGGATGATTTTCTCGTAAACCCCAATAAGAGTTCATGCTTTATTTACAAGGACAATATTATTTTGTAGATTTCCCTTAAGACTGTCATAGTATTAGTTTATTATCTGGGTAGTATGCCTCATAACCTAGTGACATATAGTCCTCTTAACTCATTATTGAAGTGTGACTGAATGACATTAACTATATGCTTGCATAAGATAATAGTATTTATTCTGATGGTAGAACTTAAAGGCCCACACCCCTATTTTGTCGACTAGCAGCTTAGACAAGGTGTTAGTACTAGGACTGTAGGGACTGTAGAGTCTTATTTTTGTTTTGTTTTGTGAACTTAAATTATTTGTACCTTATTTCATCATGATCTAGCGCATTTATATTTCATATACTACCTTGACTTATGTTGCTATTTTATAGCCTAGTTTTGCAAGCTTATTCTTTTATCGAGCTTGTTCACGATATATGTATTAGTGGATGCGTACATTAATACATTTCAGAATCAGTGTATTAAGGTCTAGCTAACCTTAGTGCGCTTGGTTCGCCCTTCGCATAACTACTTTACATGGATTGAGATATATAGTGCCCAGTAGACGCATGTACTTGCCCTCTAGGCATGCCTGAGCATATCGTATCAGTTACATAACTTTACTGATACGAGCATGGGAATAAGAAATTACCAAATAGGATTTCAATCCACAACTGCCTTGACAAATCCCTTTTTAATTCTCTAATCTCCTTGATCTCCATACTTCTATTCTAGTACCTTTCACTTGAACTCTTTATCATTGTTTTCTTTCTTCCCTTATTTCGGAAGGACGAAACCTCGTGCTTGGTATAAGTTGATATACAGATAGTACTAGATATACCCATAGGCCAACCGCATTATTTGGTGACTATCTTTTATAATTGATTAAGGGCATATCATATATAATATAATTGGTGTTAAAGTTTCGAGGATTGAATGACATGAGTAAACAAATTAAGGAATACTCTTCTTAAATGTATAGCCTTATATGAAAGATGGGTAAATTCTAAGTTGGGTAGAAGTTGCATTGTCAACTTGAGAGAAATTTTTATTTTATGAACAAGTAAGATTCGACTATGAGATTAAGTCATTTTATATGCGAAGAATTTTTAAGAATGACTAAGATGATGAGGATTTAATGAATTTTGAAATCTTGATATTGAGGACCAAATATTTATACTTGAGTACATGATTTAAATTTTTAAATATTGAAGGTAAAATCATTAATTCGAATGTTGAGGATAAATATATAATTTCAGACTTGAACATTGGTAGATTGAATTTAATTTTTTTATAATTTGATGATTTGAAATTAAAAGTTACATTTTGATTGCTGGATTACCTATTGGAAATATTGAGGATGTGAATTAAATTTAAAAATTTAAAGGATACAAAATTCATAAGGGAAAATAGGAATAATATTGGATTGAAATTATTTTCTTCTAAAGGAGATTATGATAGTTAGAGATCGTAATATGAAAAGTAATATGGGCTATTTAAAACTTGAAGATGTCATATAGATTTAGCTTAAATTTGGATATAATTATTAAAAATCGAGAAGCGGTTACAATATTTTGATTAAACAGAGGTTACCTTAATTTCGAATATGATTGCAATGGATTAGAATATATTTTAAATCTTGGAAGAGATTGTGGTTGACTTGCCTTATATGCGATGTGAAGGAGTTAACAAATTATGTCTTATGTTAATTTCGAGGATGACATATTTTAAGTTAGGTAGATTATAAACCCCCTCACCTAAGATTTAGACCTACTTGGCTTAGATAGTGAGACTAAGGCTAGGGTGAATCCAATTAGAAATAGAATACGATATTTTTATTCCAATATTTGTACCATTTAGCACACCTTACAATTGCATCGATAATTGGAGCACTTCACTAATCATTTCCTTCCTACCGATTCCACACCCTTGTCCTAGACATGTCCGCCTTCTATTCTGACCTTTGTGTAACTTATAATTGAGCCCCCTTGTGCTATATTATAGTCGCACAATACTCGTCGCAGACGTTTGCATGTAATTCTAAATTAATTCCAACTTGTATCCTTGTGCATTCTAAATCGAAATTGGAGACACAATCTTGACCCATTTCATGCAACCCAATTTTGATAATATTCTATCATGAGCCCTCTATGCCCATGCCACTTGTGCCCCACCTAATGTTATCCCATGTACTTCTAATTAACTCAAGAAAACCTGGCGCATTAATTTTGATTATTTAATCCAATTTCCATTTTTGTACAACGTTTCAATGGTTGGGCGCTTTTATGCAAAAGAGCATTTAGGTGTCCACACCATTGACATGATACATGAAGAAACTTATTTTTTGTTCATGTGGTTTTTTTATGATTTTTGGAATGTGCAAATGCGAGACATCGCCCACCCCTTTAAACCTAGCCTTGCATTTTAAATAATGCAAATCTTATACCATCTTTGACTTTCTACAGCGGCTTAATTTTAATTTCGAGGACAAAATTTTATAAGTTGGGTAGGATATAAAACCCCTGATCCTAAGATCCGTATTTACTTTTTTATTATTAATTATTAATTTAATTGTAGTAATTATGTGCTAATTAGGAGAAATAGAATTTATTTAATTTTTATTTTAGATGTTTGTGCCTTTAGGGGATTTATGGAGCCATTAGAAATTTTTCCTAATTTATTCCATGTAGGAGACCCTTTGGACAGTTGCTAGCTTAATGGTGTGCACCAATATAATTTCTAGAATTTTCTAGGTATATATATATATATATATATATATATATATATATATATATATATATATATATATATATACACACACACACACATATACATATATAGTTTATATTAGAAAAAAATAAAAGAAATAAAGAAAAAGAATAAGAAAAAGAAAAAGAAAGAAAAAGAAATCAATTTAATTCCTTAATGGATACAACTAACAATCCGCAACCCATTTAACCCAATAACCCGCTTACCATATAGAAACAGCCGCAACAACGGCTAAACCCAGGCTTTCCCCATTCCCTCCGCCGCCTTATATATACACAGAAATCATAAACCCTAAACCCTAAATCCTCCCTCTCCTCAACCCCCTAGATCGCACTGACCATCGGAGCCCGCCGCCGGCCTCCCCAGGCCTTCCGCCATGTGCCGGAGCCGCCGGCCGCACACCGCGACGCCGCATGCGCGAGATATGAACTGATAAACAGCGAAGCCATGTTCCCGCTCCGTTTTCCGTGCCACCGCTCGACCAAACTCGACCCCGTCTTCTCCGGTATGATCCTCATCTATCCCCCTTCTCATACTATAGATTATTTTATCTCGAATAATGCGCAAACCTAGGTAAAAATTGATGCCAAGTCGAAGAGAAATGACCACTTTCCAAATTCCAGAAATTATGTTGCAACCACCCCTGTTCTCGGATTCGTATCTCCCACCACAGAGATCCGAATTTGGTTTTTCTTGTTGGTATGCGAAGACCACTTGACCTAGTTTATTTTATGTCAAATACTTTAATTTATTATCTGATGTATGTTAAAATAAATTAGGTAGAAAATCCTGAAAACCTACTTTTTTCTGATTTTCAAAAGTTGTGAAACAGAGCGCGTTCCACCAAACGGGACCGCCCCGCTGTATACCAAGTATACCAAACGGTGCGCGCAGTATACCCGGATATATGAGAGTTTGCAAAAACTGATTCGGACGCGTGTGTGTGTCGGAATCAGCCCGTATCCGCGGACAATCCCCGTGTCGCAACTTTTGCGAAAGTCCTGCACATTTTTTGCACGCTCGTCAGAATATGACAAAACTTGTGCCATTTGACTCGTGGTATCGCGCTGGTCCTATGACCCAAGTTTCACACAATTCTGAGACAGTTGACCAAGTCGTATATTGGTGTGCCCCACAGTTGACTTTTTGGGCAAATTTGTGTTCGGCTCACCGGAATCCAAAATTGGAAGTACCGATGAGTTCGCATTGACATTTAGAATTGGTTTGACCTATAATTTGTCCCATTTAGAGACCATTATCCTTGTCACGCTTTTCGGTGCAAAGTGGCCCACATGTGGAGCCTGCTTTGACTCGAAATTACCGTTTTGTCCCTGTGTCCAAATTGGACGAAAGGAGAGTGTTTTCTAGCTATTTTGCTTATTCTGGGAATATTGGTGATGTTTATTTCAACATTCGGAGATGTTCGTTCTGAGACCGTAGTTTCTGACTCTTGGTGTTTGACATCTGGATATTACACTCTACAGCTCTCTTGCCAGGCAAGTATACCTTGCCTTGTTATATTGTTTAAATTCAGTTATATATATTAGTTGCATGTTTATTATTTTAGATTATATAATTGTGCGCGTCCGAGAGAGACTCGGGTGCAGTCAACGAATGCGTTGACGTTAGGACTTGTATCTGACCTAGTGTCTAGTAGACCCACCTAAAGTCGTGGAGTTATTGGTATGACTCCTCAGGCCTTGACACATTTCTTACACGTGTTGTGAGTCTCATGTAGGGCACGAACTTGCGTATGTGGTTGGCCACCTGTACGTGTAGGTCGTGCAACGGATAGGGTATAACTGCTAATAGTGATGCATGATTAGAAGACTTAGTAGTTATTAGTAGGCGGAGCGTAGACTGTCGTGATATGATGGTCCAATCCTTGTCCTTGTTTGGTCAAAGGTTGGGCTATTGTTCTAACGATAGACTATGAGCCAGAGTTATGATGCTGATGCTTGCACTTCGGCGTAGTAGCTAAGGCGTGTTGTGGATACAACATGCATAGATCATTGGACGGGAAGGATGACTAGTAGGCGTATGGGACACCCACCTCCTTTATTGCAGACACCGCACTCTTCGGAGTGATACAGACGTATATATTATTGCAGATACCACGTCCCTTAGAGTGTTGGACATTATATATATACAAATACCTCATTCTTCGGAATGATGGACGTTACAGATACCAGACTCTAGAGGACGTTGGACATTATGCCTACGCCTACCCATATGTACCAAAGTTGTCCTCAACTTGCATTTCACTTAGATGGTTAGGTCAACCCAGAGTTATTTATTCAGTATTTACTTTATGGCATGCTTTTATGTACTTGTTATGTCCCTTTGAGGACCTGGTCCCTTTCCAGGTGTATTGTTCATTAATATTTGCAGGAGCGCAGATCCGGACTGGCTACTTATATTGCGAGAGGTCTACTCTTCAAGCCTCGTGATGGTTAGAGGTTGTATTTATATTATTTGTCTTGTTTATTCTTCATTCTAGTTCGACAGTGGATTTGTTTCCATCCGACTGTCATCTTTAGATACTTCCTTTTGGGATCTGGTTATAGATATTAGTTTTTCATTATATTTGATTTTCTGTGGATGAGATTAGATTATACCCTATGATTTATGATGGTTTATACCACTTGTGGATTTGTTATTCATATTATAGCGTACGTGTGATATGGTTTTCATATATTGGAGTGCCATATTCATACGGCTGGCATGCTTACGTATCCTAGCCCTACGTATTTTTGGGACTGGGGCGTGACATGAAGTCTCGAGGATGAGACTTGTTTTGAGTGGTATATAATGTAACGACCCGCTCCGCATCTATGCGGATATCCGATTCAAATGACACAAGTGCGATGACCCGACCCACTTTGCTCAGCGAGAAGACTTGCTTGAGGCAAAGGATTTCCAGACTTAGACCTTCAGGAGTTCAGACTTAGACTTTCAGAGTTTCGCTCGGAGTATCGCTCGACCGAGGCGAATCATCGCTAAGGTGGGTGGCTATGATGAACTTGTCTTTGCTTAGCCAGCACACATAAAATATGGTTGATATATGCTAGACGCTAGACAAATCACCCCTTGCATGCTAATAAAGAATACAACACATCTAGCTAAGAGAATAATCCCATCTAATGTATCTTTGTATAGAATATGGAAGTTGATCGGTTGAACGAAATGGTAGGCTCGCTTTATAGTTCTTATAATTTCTATTTTGTAGTGTTGCTTTTGATCCTTATATGTTCTTTGAAGTATATTGCTCTATATGTCTTGAAATGCTCATCATATAGATACGGCCTCGGTACAGAAGCACAACATAGATTCTGGTTAACTTACCTGTGGCAGAAGACTATCAAAATAGTTGTTCCAAGCCAAATAATAGAAACATAGAAAGTATTCGGGACCGTTGGGTCACCAAGGCAACGCCCAAAATGGGAGCTACAATAAAAAGTAAACCATCAGCATAAACGGTGCATGGAAATAGAAACACCCAAGATTATAAGATCTCCAAAACGAGTAAAATGTATAAATACTGTTTCAAGTAGCTATGTTCATTCAAGGTCTTAAAAGTGTTGCATATAATAAAAGCTTAGAGTTGATCATCAATGGTCATGGACAACCTGTGCACAGGATTCAGGTTCCTGCGGACGGTACAACGGTCGTGCCGGGGCTGATCCGAACCGCTCAGGAATATTTGAGATAGTCGTTGCTTCCGAGGGGAAGGCGTGTAGCGAGGCTCGCTACCTGCGTTGCATTCCATTCCCGTGCCAAGACTATATCTTGTCCATGGCGGCTCGTCAGGTCATAAGACCAAGTTTGTGTCATTAGTATATTGCATATGTGACAACAACCCGCGTATGGGCTCGTTAAGAACTTGTGGCAAGTAACGGATATAAAGTAACCTGAAGTTTGAAACACATTTGAGTAGTCTGAGTAAAATATGTCTATACAAGTATAACATGCCAGTGTAAAATAAGTATAAGACATCTGAGTAATCTGTACAACCTGAGTCATAAAATGATATGAGTATTGTAAGTTGTGTATATCGTGCGCCTGGTTTAGAAATATGCTCGTAGCATACATGTGCTCGTTATGTGATCTTGGAATTTTATATATCTATATTCGTACTTGGTTTAACTTGGTTTTATACTTGGACAGGGAAGGACAAATTGTAAGTTGGTAAGTTTTGCCGTATTTCTTGTATATCGCACGGTGTACTGCCATACAAGATAGGCTTTGTATCTTATGCATAAAATTGATCCCAAGGCAAGAATAGCAAGATAACTTAATAGTTGGTGCACAAAACAAATAAAACGTGTTGGATTTATCGAGCGGGCGAGAAGCCTCCCCACCAGTGCATTCACGTACTGATAACCCACCAGATTGCTTGCAGGGTACGGGAGAACCTCGTTCGGTGCAAAATGTCCCCTCGTGCACGCTAAGGCGTAGAGTTCGATCTGGAGCCTTGGAGTGTTGCGTCCGAAGCTGAAGCACATATACAGGACATAATTGGAATATCGCCTATGTATCATCCCAAGTTGTAAGCCGCTTGGCACACCTTTATTGTTTGAGAGAGAGAGAGAGAGAGAGAGAGAGAGCATGAACGACTTGTAATCTCGTCCTAGCGCCGCTTGTAACCTC
The DNA here is from genome assembly GCA_036927795.1 of Iris macrosiphon. NCBI lineage: Eukaryota > Viridiplantae > Streptophyta > Magnoliopsida > Asparagales > Iridaceae > Iris > Iris macrosiphon. The sequence goes on from JAYESA010000016.1 coordinate 78,036,154, forward strand.
ATTCATTATCAATAAAGAGCTGTTTTGTATCCATACTTGTGTTTATTGTATGTTTCCGCTATATCGACTTGGTGAACTAGTTATCAATGGCCGTTTCGATATTTGCCTTGTGCGGACGCAACTCCAGGCTCGTACGGCATCATGTCCCGATGTAAACGATCGTCCCGCAGGAGCGCTGGTGCGATGATTCGCGCCTAGCGGGGATGGCCGATTCCAGCGGGAGATCAGGGTATGACACTCATGGCTCTTCGAGTACAGCAAAATATTGTCGATGAATACGATCACAAACTGGTCAAAGTACTGATGGAATACTCAGTTTATTAAGTTCATAAACACAGCTGGCGTATTTTTCAATCCAAAGGGCATTACCAAGAACTTGTAGTGACCATAGCAAGTCCTAAAAGACGTATTCTGAATATCCTCACGCCTCACCTTCACTTGATGGTATCCTGATCTCTGATCAATCTTAGAAAACACCTGTGCACCTGTCAGTTGGTCGAACAAGTAGTAAATTCTTGACAAAGGGTACTTATTCTTGATGGTCACTGCATTAAGGGTTCTGTAGTCGATGCACATGCAGACTGTTGCATCTTTCTTTAGCACGAACAACACTGGGGCTCCCCAAGGTGATGTACTTGGCCTAATGAATCCCTTGTCCTGCAACTCTTGCAACTGCACCTTCAGCTCATCTAGCTCCTTCTTTGCTAATCGATACAAATTAGAGAATATTGGCGCTTCTCCCAGTACTAACTCAATAGTGAACTCGACTTTTTTGTCTGATGGCAGACCCGATAACTCGTCTGAAAAAATATCAACAAACTCCTTAATAATCGGTGGCGGCACAACTTCCATTGCCATGCAAGCTCCACCTAATTGGCCTACTTTCTTCTCTGTAGTTTCTCTCATGAACTCAAACTCTGGCTGACCTGGCGGCTTAAAGATAGCACAAATTTTATGGCAATCTAATACTGCATGACGTTGGCTTAGCCAATCCGTCCCCAATACTACATAATAATTTGGCATTGGAAATACCAAAAGTCGAGCTCTCATCTCCCGACCACAAACAATAACTGAACAAGTCCTACATGTACTAGTTACAGGTACGTCTGTTACACAAATTTATCTTTCTACAAGAGATGAACGAAAGGTTAGGAAGAGTACACGAATCAAGCAAGATGCAAGCATTTATTCAAATAGAACGAATTGGAAAAAAGATGAGTTATAGTAAAATATGGATGAGACCTAAAACTCTAATCCTAAGTGCAGGCCCGCTCAGTACAGTTACGTAACTGAAACGACTTACTTGACCTGCATGGGCCACCATTAAAAATATGTCACGTCTCATTCCAAAAATATGTAGGACCAGGTATACGTACACATGCCAGCTATAGGAACAAGTATAAAAACCCAATTTAATGGACCTAAATAGTTTTAGTATGCTATAAAATATAACTAAGACTCACTATTACAGGCAGGTATAATCTAGTCTCATCCACAAAATATCAAGAATAGAAAACTGAATAAAATATAATAAGTCTCAGAATCCATTACAAAAGAATATCCAGTGGAGAATAATCCATAAAAATAAGTACAAAAGAATACTAAAAGAATACAACTAAGCAATAAAGAAAAAGTCTCAAAATACTAAGCAACTATCATCCATGAATGAATGCTCAAAGAAACTCCTGTGGCTCCACCTCAAAGTTCTCGTCTACAAAATCTTTAACTCCATAATCCGTCGGGTATAATTGCTCGTCGGGATCTGAAAAAGGTGCCAGGTCCTCAGAGGGACATAACAAGTACACAAGAATCGACATGCATGAAAGTAAAGCAGTAAATAATAAATAGGGTAACTAAATCATCTATGTGAAATGTACTCGAGACATCTCTAATGGCGCATGAGGAGGGACAAATAGAAGAACAATCGTCCCACCAGGTGCTCCGAAGAATTCGGGGGTTACACAGTTGTACCATTTTTACAGTACAGTAAGAAACAGAAATTCCATACGCTCACTAGCAGATTTTCTCCTCCCAATGAACTATCTGAACCGTATACGCGGTACAGACAGAATGCAACAACATCAATAAAAGCTTGAACCCAAACTAACACTAACAACTAACATAAGACGCGAACTCACGTACCGATGGCTAGTCAACACGTCAGTCTATGTACTCACTCACTCAGTGAATGTATTTAAAACAGTGTCAGGTCATAAGATACCACATATCTTTACAACATAATGGGTACGTCTGCTACTTTAAGACGTATGCACACAACTAACAAAATAAAAAGATCTAGGCATATGTAAACTGCACCATACAAACAAGCAAGGTGTACTTGCCTTCCAAGCCAAGATGCGAGCACAACAATTCTAGTCCGGAGCTCTCTATCGGAACGTCTCAAATACCTACCAATTAATTATTAATCTAATTAGACTCTTACAATCAAGTTAAAATTAGGTTATTAACTAGTTCTTAATTTTACGTTGATTGCACATGCAAGTAACTAGCCCTTAAAATAATACTAGTCGTTAAACATTACCGAAAATCCTTTTTAAAGACATTAATTATCAAAAATATTAATTTTGGAATTTTTATTAGAAAATAAGGTTTTAGTGATAGGGTCATCTACTATAATTTCTATGAGTCCAAAACTAAGTAGAAACCAAAACTAGGTCATAACATGTTACCGACAAGTCAATAAAATCAATTTTTGATAAATAAATAATTCTAGAATAAATATTTAAAAATCATAATTAAAATAATATAATATAATTTTAGATGTAGAAAACATATATTTTTGGTCGAAATTTAAGTCTAGAATTGTTGGGGTCAAGTTTTGTCAAAACTAGGTCAACTTGTTATATAAAATAACTAGAATTCTAATTTTTTTATAAATAGAAAATAAATTTGAATAAATAGGATAAAATTAGTAATAATTACAATAAATAATATTTCTATTATCGATACCAAAATAATTAGAATTTTACTATCTACAAGTTGATCCTATTAGGGTTGGCAACCAAATTACTAGTATGCATGCAAAAAGGGTGGTACATGGTTGTTGTAACATCATATGACATCAATTTTATATTTATTTAATAAATTTCAGAATATATATATTCTGTAAAAATATTAATTCACCTAGAAAAATTAGGCTTTCCATATACTATTAAGTCCTATCAAAGTAAAAGGGTCTCCAACATGCATACATCAAAACTAGGTCAACTAGGTGACTTTTTATGCATAAAAATTATTTAAATAAAAAATAATATTTCTGAAAAATATATTTTAAAACTAAATTTAATATAGGTTAATAACATCATATATTAATTATCTACAAAGTTTTAGAAGGGTTCGATGCAGAGTTTTGAGAAAACATAAAACTAGGTCACCATTTCCATTGTACATGCAATTTATTCCAAAAATAATAATAATTTATTAATCTAGAATAAATAGTAAAAATATGGATAAAAATAATTTAAATATCATATTTTTTTATTATTAACATAATTTAATCAAGGTTTCTACCTATGGGTGCATACATGCATTCATGGGTTCAATTTTTTTATATGCAAACCCTAAAATAAACCCTATAATGAAGAACATGGCAATGGATTGCAAATAAATATAAAAATTATTTATTTATATATAACAATAATTATTCATGCAATCATACACATTAGAGAAAGTTTTGAGGAAGAATGAGACTTACTAGAAGAAGAAGGATGAAGAACTAGGGTTCTTAGATGAATGAGGTGATGTTGTGTCCACATGAAGGGGGGGTCGGCCTTGGTGGTGAAGGTGGTGGCTATGGTGATGGAGGAAGGAGGTGAAGAGAAAAATTAGGGTTTTAGATAAGAAGATTTTAGGTTAGGGTTTTAGAAGGAAAGAGGAGAAGGAGAATATATATATATATATATATATATATATATATATATATATATATATATATATATATATATATATATATATATATATAAAGGGAGAGAAAATGAGAGGGGGGGGGGGTTCGCGTGGGTGTGCCAGGTAGGAGGGGGGAGTCGCGGGTATGGGGAGAGGGGTAGGGTTAGGATTATGTTGGTAGTTTGTTAGGAGGTTTCATAATTAGTTAGTTAGTTATTTAAAAGTCAACAACTAATCAATTAATTAATTTGACAAAGATTTGATTTGATTTGATTCAATAGGATTAAAATAGAAATAAATAAATAAATAAATCTTACAAAAGAGAAAAGTGGCCTAAATTGGCATGGAGGATTTATGGGTTGCTATTTGAAAAATGTTGGATTGGAAAATAATCACAAATAAATTATTTATATAAAAAAATATCTAAATTTTAAACACAATAAACTACGATTGTTACGCTAGTGCCATACTAATGCTAAATGGTCAAATTTTGTGTTACATGAAGATCCTACAGGTAGTGTCTCCCGTGTAGGCTACTTCCTACGAAGGACGATATAGATTTTGGGGCCATTCTAGGTCATTAATATTCAAACTACGATAAAAATCCTAATACAACAACTAAATTTAAATTAATTTTAAAATATTCTAAATAAACACAATAAATATAGAATACACACAAAATATCTATTTTTGGGTGAGGGATTTTACAAAATCTGCTGCTCTTACTGCCTTTAAGAATTATTTGAGTACATGCTTTCATATGAAGGATCTTAGGGTGTTGAAGTTTATTCTTGGAGTTGAGGTAACTCGAAGTGCGGAGAAATTTTTTTGTGCCAACGAAAATATACACTTGACATTATTTCTGAGACAGGATTATTGGGGGCAAAACCCGCAAGCTTAAACAACATCATCAACTTGCACGCTCTACAAGTCCACTATTATCGAATGGGGAAGCATATCGGTGACTCATGGGGCGGCTGATCTATCTTTCGTTTTCTCGGCCTGATTTTGCTTACGTTGTTCACATCTTATCACAATTTATGCATGGGCCCCAGCGTGATCATTAGGATTCAGCTTTGAGGGTTGTTAGATATCTGAAGGGTTGTCCGGGTCAAGGCATTCTTCTTCGCTCTGACTGTGATTTGCGGCTCCGGGGGTGGTGTAATTCCAATTGGGCGAGTTGTCTCATCACAAGACGCTCTTTGTCTGGTTGGTTGATTTTTCTTGACGATTCGCCTATCTCTTAAAAGACGAAGAAATATGTGACGGTGTCCCGTTCTTCGACCGATGCAGAATACCGTGCGATGGAGGTGGTCACGTGTGAGCTTAAGTGGCTCAAAGGATTTCTTGGCAATTTGGGGGTGCAATATTCGTGTGCTATAGATTTGTTTTGTGATAGCCAATCTGCTTAACATCTTACGCATAATCCAGTTTTCCATGAGCGCAAAAAATACATTGAGGTGGATTATCACTTTTTGAGGGATGCTGTTCTTGATGGAGTTATTCTTCCCATCTTATATGCCGACAGATGGGCAATTGGCGGATGTTTTCACCAAAGGTTTAGGCAAACGACAATTTGAGTTTCTTTTGCGCAAGTTGGGCATTTGTGACTTGCATGCTCCAACTTGAGGGGGGTATTATGATTAAATTGTATGATTAAATTGTATACATGGTGATTGGCCTATGTGGCTTAGACCCAAGTTGATATGTAGATGTATATATATATGTAATATCATGATGAATGAAAGACCTAGATTATTCTCTCCTACTACTTCTTTACAACTTCTTATATAAGAAAAGTGAAAGAGTATGCTTTTAAGTTTTATCATGGTTCTTATTTTCTAGAATTACTTTTAATGTTTGGATATATGATATTTTGTAACTTGAAAGTGGCCAAATTCATATTTATGTGTTTGGATGCCAAATTCATATTTATATATGTTTTTATTAAGAATATATATATAAAGAGGAAATATGATAAGGGTGGTTGTAGATAAGAATAAGGGCATCCATATTTGAATTTATCTATAAATCACAACACTCCCCTGATGCCCACTTTAATCATTGCCTCATTTAAAAAAAAAATCTAAGAAAAATCTATGTTTTGAAGAAAAAAATCCATAGTAAAAGAAAAGAGTACAATAAATTCTTCAAGAAACGGTTCTTTAGAAATCCAAGTGGGTGCGACTTACAATGACTTGTTAAAAACCTTTCGAAGAAAAAATCCAGTGAAAAAAAAATCTCATCGAAGGAAAATAGTACAATGTGCAAAGACATGCTTCAAGATGTCTCCATTAGATCTTTAAGATGCTTTCATCTACATGATGCTCCTTCTCAAAAATGTTACATTTAGTTCTTACTGTTGACACAAAGTGGTCACGGTCAACCTGATTCTGATAATCGACAAATATATCAGACCGAATACAAAGAAGCAGATACAAGATGCAGAGCAAAGCAACTGAGATCAACTTCAAAAGACAGACTTGTGCACCAGCCTCCAGATCTTTTGAGTCGAGTCTTTTACTATTTCAGCAAATGTAATCTTCTATTTATTGAGTCTAGGATCGATGTAAGATGAGTCACACTGGCAAATCAAAGTACCTATACCCAGATACCCAGTCCACAACCATCGAACATATCCACCAAATCAGGCCACATTCATTCACAAAGCCTACCATACTTAGTAACCTAACTCGGGCCAAATTCATACCGATTTCGGACCAATCTCGGTTACCACTTTGGTATAAAATTAGTACAGTTGTGATATCCCCGATTTCCTGGCCCAACGTTCAAAAATTTGAATTAAACCTCATCCGAATTCTGGCCGAATTCTGTTTGCTAATATACTATAAATATGATTGGATTTTCACATTCATACTCACTCATCTTCTCTTAATCCTTCTATCCTATTGTGAGCAAACATCTGAGCCTTAACTTTTTCATCTCCAAAAGTAACTACCTAGCCTTCCTAGTGCCAAGTGCGTTCTCGATCTAGAAGTCTACAGAGTTGTAAAGAGCTTGGTTCATCAAGCCCCTGTTCTGTATGAAGTTGCGAGCCTTCGGATTAAAACTCGTGGTGTGTGAAGTTGCGAGACTTTAGATCAAATATCGTGGTGTAAAAAGTGACAAGTCTTTGGATCAAAGCTTGTGATTCACTATTGGTGATTATAGTAGATAAAACTCCGAGCTTGAGTTCTAGGGACTGGATTATTCCTTTCAGAGGGAAACCAGTATAATCTTGGTGTTTGTGTTTGCTCTCTCTCTCACTCAACTGCATATATATATATATATATATATATATATATATATATATATATATATATATATATATATATATATATCTTGTACTTCTATATTCATACACACTGTTAGTAGTATGACTTACACATGAGATATATTCTAACTGCTAGTAGTTGATTACCATTGCATGCCATAAAATTATTTTTAACAGGTGATTTTATTCTACTGCATATATAAACTCTATTCACCTCCCTTTAGAGTTGCCATACACGATCCCACAATTAGTATAAGAGCAAGTTCTCTTGATTACCGGATTAATGTCCAAAGAGTATAACACATGGCAATAACACGATCACTCTTTTCCATTAATGGTGAAAGCTAACTCCTTGATAAGCCACCTATTTTTGACAGTACTAACTATTTATTCTAGAAAATACACATGAGTGCATTTCTAAAATCTCTTGTCTTTGACTTATGGGCTTATGTTACTAATGGTTACAAAAGAGTTGACAAAGCAGATGATGAATATACCGAAGATGAAAAGAAAGCAGCAAGCGATGATGCAAAAGCAATGTACATGCTCTACTGTGCTCTAGGCGAAGATGAATTCAAACGCATTTCCAAGTATAAAATATCACATAAAATATGAAAAATGCTGGAAGAAACATATGAGAGCAACGATAAAGATGATGAAAAAGGGCCTCAAGACACAACAAGCTTGAGTCCTACTAAGCAAGCAGCAAGTATAGAGAAAGATGATGATACTCCAAGCAACAGTAATGGCAATAAAGAAACTTTAGACTTATTCCATACTGTAAGTCATGGAATTGATGCAAGCATTCAGTACGAGAATGACAAAAACTTTCAACATACGGCAGATTTGTGCTTAATGGTAAGCGAGGTAAATGATGATTCACTAGCAAAAGATATTTTGTATGATGAATTGTCTGATAATTTTAATAATTTATTTAATTTTTTTAATAAGCTTAAAAATAACTATAAGCAAGCTCAAAAAGATATCAAATCTTATTAGCTTAAGAATGATCAGCTTATTTGCTTACTTAAGGAAGCTAGAGAAAATGTCATGACCCGCACCCGGTGTAAGGGTACAAGTCGGGAACAACTCCAAGCCTACGCTACAGAATCGATGGTAGAATGCTGTTTGGGTAATCTATCTAACAATATAATGAGCCACAATAATATCAATATACTCAATCACAGATTTAAGATAGAAATGAGCACGAATATGATAAAGAATAGAATAGTCACATACAACTCATGAGTCAAATAATAACATCACTGAGTCTAAAGAAATACTAACAAATAAGCTGGAGACAAATCCAGTACAAAAGAATACTAAGAAGCTACAAGTCCCGGGTCGTGTGTCTCAGTCAGGATAAGTCCCTCCTGAGCCAGGGTCTCCGACTCTAAGCCCACAACATCCTGAGGTCCATAATGTGTAGGGTACCACTCCTCAGTGTCATCTGGAAAAAAATATCCAATCAAAAAAGGAGCAGAGTATATCTCTAACAACAGTTCTAATCAATGATAAAAACTATATAACAGTAAATAGATGTGAATATACAAGATGCAATAATAGATACAAGAGATATACAATAAGGAAATATTGGAATAAATACAATAATGAATAATATGACAATGAACAAGAATACTAATGACTAAGTGTGTGAGTACTAGCTTAACATGTGATCGGCTTGAGAACTTGTACAAAAGTAAAATACCTGGTTAATCATACGTGCGATGTATGATCAACACTCACAAGGAACAAGAAATGCAAAAGGAGAATATGATCACATATCTACACTAAAATACTTCCCACCCTCGACTGATATAGTAGATCCAACCATGGTACGCTATGGCATGAGATTATCCAAGAAGATAGCTAGTCTTCCCGAGAATCAGTGTCTGTACATGTATAAGAAGAACAATGAAACAAGGCTTGCACAAGATACACCATATACCAAGGAATAATATTTTATGACGAGATCCGGATATACCAATCCGTGTAACCATCGTGTCAAGAAAACATGGATATCTACACTAAATACAATGAACATAGAGGATATCATAAATAAGAAACTATCAGAGAATGTACTCGCCTGAAGTCCGGTAAATAGTCTCACAGATGTCTTATACGGTGCCTCGAAGACCTAGATATGGAATATAACATCAATACGAGATTTCAGAAAGAAAAAGTTAAACTAGTCAACATCTAGGTCAAAGAGCCATTTTAAGTCAAAATAGTCAAACTAGGTCAACTCTAAGTCAAACCAGTCAAACTTGGTCAAACTACCTTTTTCTAGGTTACATGAGTCTATCTCAAAGATGTTGGGTTCATACACTAAGAATCTATGTCATACAAGCTAAATCTAAGATACTAAGATACCGTATCTCAGGATACGCAAACAAGAGATACGAAATATCATATATGTATATTCAAACAATATTAAATATATAAATCCTAATTACAAATACTAAATGGATACATTGGTTTTGAACCAACTCGATATCGCAACACTAAACCTCTATCTTGATACCCAAATCCAATACCTTGGGTGTCCTCAAATAACTTGATACTTACCTTGGTATCTCAAGGTAATTGTCAAAGCCTCAATCATAGCTAACATTCAACTTAATATATGCTAAATATTTAGCTACTAAATATAACCTACTAATACATAGATGCTAATCTATATTACAATACTTATGATATGTATATAGTTTAAGAATCCAACTAAACCTTATCATACATATAGATACTTACTAATACCTCACCATATATAGATATATGTATAGTTATCAACTATTATCCACATCTAACTAACTATTATACTAACCAAAACATATACTACTAACCCAATTAGCTAACTTACAACTTGTTATCCCTCCCCGATACACGCTGCTGCTCCCTTAAGCTTGCGTTTGCTGCTGCTGTCGCTATTACTGCTGCTACTGTCACTGAATGCTGCTGCTGCCGTCGCTAATGCTACTGCTGCTGTTTCTAATACTGCTGCTGCTATTGCAGTTACTGCTGCCATCGCTATTATTGTTGCTGCTGCTATTGCTAATGCTGTTGCTGTAGCCGCTGTTGTCGCTGAATGCTGCTGTTGCTGCTGTCGCTATAGCTGCTATTCTTAAAGCGTCGAGCCCCCCTCTCTTATACACTAGCACACACATATACACACACTAATATATACCAACTATATCTATTTATATATATACATGCTCATCCATATATATATACATACATCTTCACAATTGTATACATATAGTATAACATACACACATAGTGATATATATATATATATATATATATGATACACTAACACATATAAATATAAATATAAATATATATATATATATATATATATATATATATATATATATATATATATATATATATATATATATACATAAATATATATATAAATATATATACATATAATTATATATTATAATGACTAAGAACAATAGAAAATATATCTAGAAATAAAATGCAACAAACACGTGGAGTGCATAGCACCCGTGCATCGCACCCGTATCATACTAGATTTACGATACGCTTGCGACATGAGTCCACCACACATCCAAACGTACCCCGAAGGACACGAGCAAGTCTAATATATTATTTATAAATAATATGAAGAGTTAAACACATATCTACGTGTCTGTGTCAAAATATGACATTCACAAAGCCCTGTATCGGAGGAAAAACTCCTAAATCAACACGTATCACCAAATTATTGGGATATGACCTATACGTACCTAATTGTGGATACAAAACTAGTGCCAAATACACAAACATATGTCAAATTGATCTATATGACCAATTGACAAATACAACAAGTGTCAATCTTAAAATTGACACAAAAAATACCATAACTTTCTCAATAGGCCTCCTATGAACTCAAAACCAAATCCTATGGGTAGCCTATGCATATGGGTTAATTTTTTATGGTTAATTCTCCGATTTAGAACCTAAATTAAGAAAAAAACTGAATTATACTTATTGGGAGATGGATTCCCAATGCAACCTCCAAATATGATAAAATTGGCCTCCAACTTGTAGATCCTTGCTCCTCTTTGTAGATCATGGCTTTGTCCTTCTAGATCCTTGCTCTACTAGTCTCTAATGATGATTTAAGAAGGAATTGGGATGAAATTTAGTAGGAAAATGATGTAGGAATTGGGGAATTTGGTTGAGAAAAATTTTAGATCTAAATTTGAAATAAAAAGAGGAGAGAGAAACTCTCCCCCCTCTTTAATAGGCCGACCTCCCCTTGCCCCTTCCTCAAGCGACTATGTAAAGTCTATTATACCCCTTGGGGCCTCTCATGAAGAAATAATTAAGAAGGGAAGGTTCTAGTCTAATGGTTTAATTAAACTAATCCTCCTCCTAATGAACGGGCTTCTAAATGGGCTCAATTCTAACAATTAATACATGTTGGTCCATGAGTCTAAACTAAACTAGTTAGGTCCACTAACACAAGTCCAACATAATATACTAACATCTAACAATAATTAAATAATACAATAAATAATTATTTAACATGTATAATATTTAATTAATTATGAAATGACTAAAATACCCTTTTCTAGAAAATATGGTAGTGACAGAAAACTCCTCTTTTGATGAATCGATTGAAATCTCTGAACCTAAGCTTAGCTTACAAGAAGCTCTTGACTATTTTGATGAAAGTAATCAAGAAAATGCTAAGCTTATGGAGGACCTAAAGTAAGAAAAGGAGAAGTACTCTAATGCGTCACTTAAGATTACTGATCTCTCTACTAAGTAGGATGAATTACCGGATAGCTCTAAAAGGTTAGAGATTAGACTGGGTAAACAGGTCATGCAACCTATAGCCCAATCTAAACACGCACAACACTTGACCAAAAAAGGTCACCAATACTAGATACTCAAAAAGGAGTAACAAGATGATTGGTAAAACACACAATTACGCCTTTATCTACACTAGACCAACGAAAAATACTCATATCACACATTATGTGCACACACCTATTACTAACTCAACTTGCTTCATTACATGTCACTACTGTGGTTTGAAAGGACACACCTCACACTTGTGTAAAGCTCAAAGATTAGTAAATATGAATATGTTTATTTGGGTTCCAAAAACTAATCACTATGGAACCAAATCTTGGATACCAAAGTCTTGTTATAATCATAAAGGTGGAACACTTTGAGGTAAGACGTGATATCAACAAGAAAGTTGGTGATTGAAAAAATCTACAGGAGACATCCTCATGCAATTGCACCAACATAAAACATGACTATTAAAGTCATTTTGGTAACGCTAATCTTATAAAGTTACATTGACTATGGTAGTATAAAAATGTTACATTTTTTTGATCCTGGTAAAGAAAGTTTGCATTAATTTTATGCCAAATTATTTTTACTATGCACGAAGAGACATTTGTCAATGAATCTATTAGGTCATGCTCTAAAGGTCTGAAAATATTATTGGTTAATATCCAAAAGGGTCATTCTGTCTACAAAGGTGTAACAATATTAAGCGACGCGGTACTTAAGAGTTTGTGGACCACCGCTAGCTGGGAACCGACCCCTACAGCTAATTAATAATATTAAATTACCTCAATGAGAAAATGACATATACAAATCTATTCACAAATGTTTCATTGTTCATTCTACAAATGATTATGGTTACAGCTATTTTTTTATGATCTGGAATGTATTAAACTGGGATAAATTATATAGAATATGTAAAAAGACGGGTTTAATTTTGCTAATAATTATGATCAGCTTTTCTGATATAAATATTCACAGCCATTGTTAATTGTGACTAGTTTTATGCATGTACTTATGAGATATCATTATGTATTTATGGCATATCAAACTTTTTCTAAGCAAAATAGAACTCGGACAGAGTTCGATCCGAATTCGGTCCAAATTCTGTTCAGTCATCCAGACAGAAACAAAAGATCTCGGGTTTTTCTTTTATATACCCTCTTCTCCTTCAACCTTCCCTCTTCCACACCGAGTTCTCACCGCTCCAAAAGAAACCCTAACCCTAGATTTCAAATCTTCCTCTCCAAGGGCTCTTTTCCTTCAAGTTTTTGAATTTAGAACTCTCTCAAGGATCTCTATCACATTCTCTCATCCGTTTGAGGTATATCTCTCTTTCTATCCATCTCAATCTATGGCTCCAAAACTCTTCAAAAAGAGGAAGAAAACTGGAGAAGCATCTTCTTCTTATCAAGAGGACACACAACACTCTTTTTTTCTCCATCTATGCCTTCTCCTGGTGAATATGATGATCTTATATTTACATCTCTTGAAAAATCTAATTCATGGTTTGAGAATTTTGTTGAAAGGAATATTTGTAAGGGAAATTCCATCAATTTTACAGTATTCCATGAACAAAAACCTAAACTTGTTGAATTTTGTCTTGATCGCCTAGTCAATGCTAGGAGACCAATATACTTGAACGACATTCAGATGTTTTATTTCAATATATCCCATGACCAAGGGACAATTTCATTAAGAGTTGGCAAATTAACATTGAGTTTGACGATGTAAACTTGGGTGAAATTCTCGAAATCCCAAACGAGGGTGGACCTCTAGTTTCAATTGATCAAATTGACTTTGCTGACAACATGACATTTAATTCCTTCAACGATATCTTGTGTGCTCCCTATCATTGTCCAAATGGAAAGTTTCATACTAAATACCTTAGTCAATACTATTTCCGAGCTTCACCACATTATTTACTCTGCTATCGTTCCAAGCAAACCTCAAGGACGAGGTTACTTATAGGGAGATGTCAGCCTTATACCACTTCTAGTCCTCCAATCCCTTTAGTCTTCCCAAAACCATGATCGAGCAGATGATAAGTTGTAGCAGACCCTCCCGCCAACTTCCTTTTGCTATGTACCTTCCTATCATCTTTGAGTACTTCCATATTCCTATGGAAAAACCCACATTTCTGTCTAAGCCAGCTTACTTGACCAAAGCTCGCAGGACTCATCCTACTTTTCCCTCCTATGAGGGCTCTGATTCTGATTGTGGACCACCGCTAGCTGGAAACCGGCCCCTACAGCTAATTAATAATATTAAATTACCTCAATGAGAAAATGATATATACAAATCTATTCACAATCGTTTCATTGTTCATTCTACAAATGATTATGGTTACAGCTATTTTTTTATGATCTGGAATGTATTAAACTGGGATAAATTATATAGAATATGTAAAAAGACGGGTTTAATTTTGCTAATAATTATGATCAGCTTTTCTGATATAAATATTCACAGCCATTGTTAATTGTGACTAGTTTTATGCATGTACTTATGAGATATCATTATGTATTTATGGCATATCAAACTTTTTCTAAGCAAAATAGAACTCGGACAGAGTTCGATCCGAATTCGGTCCAAATTCTGTTCAGTCATCCAGACAGAAACAAAAGATCTCGGGTTTTTCTTTTATATACCCTCTTCTCCTTCAACCTTCCCTCTTCCACACCGAGTTCTCACCGCTCCAAAAGAAACCCTAACCCTAGATTTCAAATCTTCCTCTCCAAGGGCTCTTTTCCTTCAAGTTTTTGAATTTAGAACTCTCTCAAGGATCTCTATCACATTCTCTCATCCGTTTGAGGTATATCTCTCTTTCTATCCATCTCAATCTATGGCTCCAAAACTCTTCAAAAAGAGGAAGAAAACTGGAAAAGCATCTTCTTCTTATCAAGAGGACACACAACACTCTTTTTTTTCTCCATTTATGCCTTCTCCTGGTGAATATGATGATCTTATATTTACATCTCTTGAAAACTCTAATTCATGGTTTGAGAATTTTGTTGAAAGGAATATTTGTAAGGGAAATTCCATCAATTTTATAGTATTCCATGAACAAAAACCTAAACTTGTTGAATTTTGTCTTGATCGCCTAGTCAATGCTAGGAGACCAATATACTTGAACGACATTCAGATGTTTTATTTCAATATATCCCATGACCAAGGGACAATTTCATTAAGAGTTGGCAAAATTAACATTGAGTTTGACGATGTAAACTTGGGTGAAATTCTCGAAATCCCAAACGAGGGTGGACCCCTAGTTTCAATTGATCAAATTGACTTTGCTGACAACATGACATTTAATTCCTTTAACGATATCTTGTGTGCTCCCTATCATTGTCCAAATGGAAAGTTTTATACTAAATACCTTAGTCAATACTATTACGAGCTTCACCACATTATTTACTCTGCTATCGTTCCAAGCAAACCTCAAGGACGAGGTTACTTATAGGGAGATGTCAGCCTTATACCACTTCTAGTCCTCCAATCCCTTTAGTCTTCCCAAAACCATGATCGAGCAGATGATAAGTTGTAGCAGACCCTCTCGCCAACTTCCTTTTGCTATGTACCTTCCTATCATCTTTGAGTACTTCCATATTCCTATGGAAGAACCCACATTTCTGTCTAAGCCAGCTTACTTGACCAAAGCTCGCAGGACTCATCCTACTTTTCCCTCCTATGAGGGCTCTGATTCTGATGCTCCTGCCGATCCAGCCGATCCAGCTATCCCTACTCCTCTAGCCCCAGCTCCTACTACACCATCCTCTTTTGTACCATCCTCCTCAGCACCATCGGCTACCTTGGATTCCATCCAGGAGATATTTTGCGAGTAGTTTTGACTGCAGACTGAGATGATGGCTGCTCAGCACCAAGAGTAGACTGCGAAGATCATCACCATTATCCGCGATCTGGGTTATCGCTCCACTATCCAGGCCCATACCTTCGCTAAATCCATTGCGGATCTCCACTACCACCAGGCTCACCATCCGGTCACTCGATATCCAGTAGCTTGTGATACCTCTTGTCTAGGCTATCATTTCGATGATTCTTTTGTCCAGCAGTACTTTGATCCGACCAGAGCTTACATTGATGATCACCCGCCTGCTGATGATCCTGCTGCCGATGATGATCTGTGATTACCTAGGGTACACTTTATTTATTTTTCAGTTTATTTAGTTACGTGGACTTTATCTCAGTGTACTAGAATTTTTATAACTTATGCTTAGACTATGCTATGACATCTATGACTTTTGCATTACATTTTTCTAGTATGTGATCTAAAGCTTCTAGTTTCTAAAATGCATAATCTTTATTTGATAATATATGATCTATGACTCTTGGTTTTGACTATGCTTTATTTGACTTCTTCGTCCTTGTCATTGTTTTTGGGGGGAGCTGTTATTTTTCTCATATGATATAATGACAAAGGGGGAGAAATGACAAAATATAAATTATGATTAGATTATGATAATCTTTAATATTTGATGATACATGATTAGGCTGTGATAATCTTTAATAAATGATTATACATGATTGGACTATGATAATTTTCTATTTGACTCATGCTCGCTGAAAAGAAACAACAGGTTATAGGTGTTTCGACTCAGTACCGATCCGAAAGAAGGCTCTTCTTACGGGGGAACTATTTTATCTCAAAAAGCTCACATCAAATACTCATCAAGGATAAATCAAATTTGTATTTTGGCATAGTTTGTCAATTATCATAATGGGGTAGAATATTGTTGACACAAAGTAGTCACGGTCAACCTGATTCTGATAATCGACAAAAACATCAGACCGAATACAAAGAAACAGATACAAGATGTAGAACAAAGCAACTGAGATCAACTTTAAAAGACAGACTTGTGCACCAGCCTCCAGATCTTTTGATTCGAGTCTTTTACTATTTCAGCAAATATAATTTTTTATTTATTGAGTCTAGGATCGATGTAAGCTGAGTTGTACTGGCAAATCAAAGTACCTATATCTAGATATCCAGTTCACTCAAATAAATCATCGAACCTATCCACCAAATCAGTTTATATTCATTCACAAAGCCTACCATACTTAGCAACCAAACTCGGGCCAAATTCATGCCGAACTCAGACCAAACTCGGTTACCACTTTAGTATAAAATCAATACAGTTGTGATATCCCTGATTTCCTAGCCCAACGCTCAAAAATTTAAATTAAACCTCATCCAAATTCTGGTCAAATTCTGTTTGCTAATACACTATAAATATGATTGGATTTTTATATTACTACTCACTCATCTTCTCTTAATCCTTCTATCATATTATGAGCAAATATCTGAGCCTTAACTTTTTCATCTCTAAGAGTAACTTCCTAGCCTTCCTAGTGCCAAGTGCGGTCTCGGTCTAGAAGTCTATAGAGTTGTAAAGAGCTTGGTTCATTATGCTCCTGTTCTGTGTGAAGTTGCGAGCCTTCGGATCAAAACTCATGGTGTATGAAGTTGCAAGATTTCAGATCAACTCTCGTGGTGTAAAAAAGTGACAAGCCTTCGGATCAAAGCTTGTTATTCACTATTGGTGATTATAGTGGATAAAACTCCGAGCTTGAGTTCTCAGGACTGGACTAGTCCTCTCAGAGAAAAACCAGTATACATCTTGGTGTTTGCGTTTGCTCTCTCACACTCAACTGCACACACACACACACACATACACACACACACACACACACACACACACACACACACACACATATATATATATATATATATATATATATATATATATATTTGTCTTGTACTTCTATATTCATACACACTGTTAGTAGTATCACTTACACATGAGATATATTCTAATTGCTAGTAGTTGATCACCATTGCATGCCATAGAATTATTTTTAACATGTGATTTTATTCTGCTGCATACATAAACTCTATTTACCCTCTCTAAGAGTTGCCATACACGGTTTCATACTTACATCAATTTAAATAAAAAATTAACCTCCCATATACATTTGAATATTATATCTCACTCTAATACTTTATTTGTCTATACATTTATCTATATTATCCTATATCCTCATAAAAAGTTGTAAGCTTATTTGTGATCTTGGAAGCTCATAACTCTTCCTGATATGTTGAACTGGTGAAATCACAGCCATACACATTCACAAATTGCTCCATTAAGTGCAAGAATGATTGAACGAGGTTGTCGTAGTGATTTGCTTTATTGATCTCTGAAATACCTGCAATATTATTTTAAAAATATATCTTCTTTGTGATGTCCCTCTAAGGAGATCAGATAAATAATTTGCATCTACATATCCCATAAGATCAAAATATTCATATGAATAAAATCAAGGATGATTCATTTGATATATCTAAAAATATGTTTTATATCATTCCAGTATCTATATTTATGTGCATATCAGCATGTTAACATAAAAATTTTGTGTTAAGTGAATGATAATAAATAATGTACTTATTTTATTAAAATATGATACTTCAGGACCTAAAACTTATTCTTTTCTTTTTTAGGTCGAAATATATCCCATTGACCAGACCACTCTATTGTACTAAGTGAATGACAATTGCTTATATTAAATCTTTTTAGGAGATTTTTTTTTCGGGAGATCTCTTCAGGAGATCTTCATAAGATCTCTTATAGAGATCTTCTCTTAATTAGATCTCTTTGGAAGATTTATTTCTTCAGAATATTATTGTCATGCCCCGATTCCTGAGGACCGAAGTCACCACTTGACGTGATACCGTGCAAGTCTAAGTTGCGCTTGCATAAGGCATAATACCTGCACAAAACATTATATATATATATATATATATATATATATATATATATATATATATATATATATATATATATATATATATATATATGTATATAAGCACAAAAAATAAATATAGAGAACCAAATATTTGAACATATTTGATAAGAACATAAAATGCTTTCTTATTGAAAACTTGAAATGGATTACAATATAGTTGCTTGGATGATGAAAAAATATGCCTTAGTTGGCTTACATCTCTTTGAAATCCAAAACTAGATACAATGCCCATACATCATATACTTTTAGTAGGACAGAAATAAAACACCTAGAAAGAAAAGCTTGCAAACTGGAATGGAATCTAGGAAGCGGCGAGCACGGTTTCACTAGATGGAAGGCACTCCTAAAGCTTCAAAATATTGGCCAAACTCTCGCTACCAAAACCAGAAGATGCCCACAAACGTGGGTCAGTACTTAACATGTATTGGTGAGCGACTGTAACCTCCATATCCTGAAATTCTAGTTTAAATATTATTTTTAGGTTAATTTGGGGCTAGTGGGATTTTTCCATAATTTTTAGTTAATTAAAAACTAGTAACCCTAATTTCCTAGGACTTTCAAGAATTTATTTTAGGTTCAAGCTTAAAATAAAATATCCCAAACTTTTATTTTAGGTTCTACATAATAAAATATATTTTCTAAAATTTTTTGGGAATTTTTTGATTAATTTTAGCATTTATTTTGAGTTAATTAGGAAAACTGAATTAAAAACTAATTTCTGAAAAAGAGAACCCAAAAAGTAATTATTTTTGCCCAGTCAGCCAGTAGGGGACCCACATGTCAGCCTCCCGCAGTGAACAGTGCAGGGCCTGCCTGTCAGTGACCGCGGGTTGGGTGTGGGTGTAGTCGAGATGACATCGAGCCGAGCCGAGTCAGAGTTCGACTCGGACTCAGTTGAGCCGAGCCGCGTCATATTTGGACCGTCCGATTTGGGCGGGGCAGCGTGGATGGATGCCACGTGTCAAGATCCGAGCTGCGGCTGCACTCTCTCTCCTCTCTATATATAATAGTTTAGTTTTTTATTTTTAGGGTTTTCTTGAGCCAAATTTTGGAGAATTGCCATCTAGGATTCTTTCATCTTCCAAAAGCCATTGTGCATAGCTCCGGAGTCCAAACGAGGCCTAGTTTTTTGTGTTAGAACGATATTGAGGTTAGATTTCTGATTATATAAATTTTTTGACGAAATTATGAGTATTAAATTCTAAAAAATTCATAGAGCACAGCATGTCCGAAAATAGACATGTTTCAATGTTTTCGCGATTCCGGGAGAACCAGGAATCAGAATCATGAACCGTTTAAAGTTTCAGAAAACTAATATCAAGATAATTGACATATTTTTTTCCTAGAATTTATTTCGAAGTATTTATATACTGTTAATTCTGTAGAACTTTTAGGTTAGAATTTAACCATCGGTGCACGATACGAAATTTGTATGTGCCATAATCCCAAACGAATTTGAATTCGGACGAGCTGTAAATTCCAACATATTTTTGATGATGAAATATACAGGAAATCATGCATGAAAGTTGAGTTTGTGTCGGTTGACTTTTAGGTCAACAGATCGCCTCGATTTACGTGCCATGAGTCTCGAGTCGATAAAAATTTAGTTTCTTTTATGCAAAATTAGGTTTTGACATAAAAATCAGAATAATAAGATTAAAATAAGATTTTAGAGTAATTATTCCAGAATTAAATAAATTAAAATAAATTATCTTTTGACATGATAAATTTGTAATACATAGGTTATTTGGACTGTGACTTGGACTCTGATTCATACCAGCAAAGGACCACAGGCGAGTACATTCTCTGATAGTTTCTTATCTATGATATCCTCTATGTTCATTGTATTTAGTGTAAATATCCATATTTTTTGACACGATGGTTACACGGATTGGTATATCCGGATCTCGTCATGAGATGTTATTCCTTGTATATGGTGTATCGTGTACAAGTCTTATTTCATTGTTTATCTTGTGCATGTACAAACACTGATTCTCAGGGAGACTTGCTACCTTCCTAGAGAATCCCGTGCCATAGCGTACCATGGTTGGATCTACTATACCAGTCGGGGTGGGGAGTATTTTAGTGTAGATATGTGATCATACCCTTCATGTACAAGTCTTGTTCTCATGTAAGTGTTGGTCATACACCGCACGTATGACTAGCCAGGCCCGTACTCGTGTACAAGTTCCCAAGCCGATCACATGTTAAAGCTAGTACTCACACACTTAGTCATAGTATTCTTCTTCATTGACATATTGTTCCTTCCCGCATTTATTTACAGTATTTCTCAGTAATTCCTTTATTGTATATTTCTCGTACATGTATATGCATCTTGTATATTTCCATCTATTTACTGCTACATAGTTTATATCATTGATGTAGAACTGCTGTTAGAGATGTACTTTGCTCCATCCTGACTGGAAATATTTTTCCAGACTACGCCTTAGAGGACGGGTGTCCTATATTTTATGGACCACAGGGAGAGTAGCTGCTAACTTGGACCTTGTAGCCAGGTGTGATTCCGGGAGGTCTAGCCGGGATCAATAGTTATTTAGTTAGTCTTATTAGCAGTTTATGGTACCGGATTTGTCTCCGGCATACTTTGTTGAGACTTGGATATTATTGTTGAGTTAGATTATTCTATTTAGACTTGTGTTGCAATTTGGTTTATTTATTTCTTCGATATCTTATCGTGCTTTAGCTATGTGATTGAGTATTGTTCATATGATATTATGCTATCTGTGACTCCTTATGGAGTTGGATGCTCGTGTGAGAATGATTAGATAGCATTGTGACCTAGACATCGTTCTACCACCGATGCTGCGGCGTAGGCTGGACGTACCCACGCACTCGTGCCCCTATACCGGGTGCGGGTCGTGACAGCGACCGTGGCCAAACTCACCTAAAAATCAATACTAAGTAAAAAAATATGAAGCTTGAATTACTAATATGTGATCTTTCTAGTTGTCTAGGTTCTTTTTAATAATTCATGTAAAGGACCATAAACAATAAAGTAAACCACAATATAAATTTTTTTACCCACGGTCGAACGGTTATCCCTGCAGTAGACACACAAGTTAGCCACAATTTGCATATATGAATAAACTTATGAATCAGTGTTGGTATCAAGTATTAGGTATGTAAAAAGGTATACCTAGCATGTGACCTAACTACATGACGGTCCACAGAAAAATCCATGAATATCAGTTGGAACTACTAGCCCAGTCTAATTATTAGACATAACACCACCCTAATTGCGAGGACTACAAGCCTCAGGGTATTTTGATTGTCTCTCTTAGGCCGAACGGTCCCAGTATCCCAGGAACCGCTCGAGAGACGTTACTACCAAAATATGATAAAATAGTAAAGTTTTTAGTGACGTTATCATAAAACGTCGCTAATGTTAAATATTTTAGCGAATCCAAAAATAAATGTCGCTATACGTCGCTGTTGTCCTCGACGACCCCCTCAGCACCCTGCCCTGACACCCTTTGGCCTCGACGACCCCCTCGACCTAGATGACCCTCCTCCTCGATCAGAGGGTCAGGTAACCCTAATCCTATCTCCCTCTTGTGGCATGACATAGACACACTAACATGACACATACACATACACACATATACAGATATGACACGGACACACAAACACAGACACGACATGGAACACAAATATTGACACAAAACTAGGGTTAGGGCTTGTATGAAGGCAACATAAACACAGACATAACACAGACACATACACTAAAATGACATGGGGCTTGAAACAGACCCTAATCCTAACCCTATCTCTTTTTTAGTTAGCTGTCTGAGTTAATTAGATGCAGCCTTGGATATCATCATCGTGTATAATACGATGCAGATCTGGACTCAAGGAGAGTCATATACATGGACACGAGAATGATACTTCAAAGCCGAGACACAACACGTTTTTGGCTTCTTATAGAACTCGTATCCAACTTGGGTTAGAGACATGTCAAACCTATCCTTGACACAAAAGTTGGTATTCGACTGGTTGTGGCACAACATTGGTATATGTATCGTGTAACCAAGGATACATCGTCCCTCTCGGCCCGACAATCCCCCTCGGCTCCCCTCAACCCTGACGCCCCCCTCCTCAGTCAGAGGGTTAGGTAACCTATATTTGGAGTGAGTGTCATAAGTGGAGTATGTATCTAGGGTGTACTAGTGATAAATGTGTATGTTTGTGTGTATGCGTGTGTGTGTGTAATAGCAGCATTAAGCAACAACAATAGCAGCAGCAACTTGCACCATGTGCAAGTGAGTGCACATTGTATATATATGCGTGTTTGAGTATGTTTAGTGAGTGAGTGGTAGTGAGTTAGTATAGGTTAAGTGTTTAAGTATTGATTAAGGGTATGTATATTAGAATTGAGTATCTAAGGATATTTGAGTTTTGGTTTAGTATCCCAAGATACTTAAGTAGGTATCAATATACCAATATACATGGATAAGTTATTGAGTATGGGGTATTGAGTGAGTGTTAGTGTGTATCCATCTTTGTATCCATTTGGATAATATACTTGAACGATGTCTATTCATCTTTGCAGAAGTATCTAGAAATGGATCTGAATTACTATCTGGGTCATCGTTCGTGGATGTACAATCATTATCCTGATAACATGTACGGTATACGGGATAAATTCATACAGGGGGTAGAATAATTTATGCAGTTCGCTAAGGCATTCTCTTAGTACATATACGACACCAAAATTAAGTGTCCGTGTGTGAGATATCGCAACTTAAAATATTATTCAGAAATGGATGTAGCATATCATTTATACTCGAGGGGTTTCACGCTGAATTACTATCAGTGGACCTCACACGGAGAACTTGTGTCTTTAGCATCGGAGCCAAAGCCTTATGTGAAGCTGTATATGGATATACACGACCATGTTGATTACGACAACGGGTACGTGAACATGATTTTTAATACCGTCGGATCTAGTTTTAATCCGGATAATCATGATGCAGCAGATGATGCACCAAATAACGATGATAGAAAGTTCATGGAGTTACTGGAAAATTCAAGGACTCTATTATATCCTGGTTGTGAGGATCATTCACCGTTGGAGGTGGTTACAAGATTATTGAGCATCAAGTCCAATTTTAATATGTCACAAGAATGCTACAACTGACTGATGAAGTTGATTATATAGATCTTGTCGGAGGGTGCTAAGTTGCCTAAAGACTTCTACCGATCTAAGAGGATGGTGAGATCGCTTTGGATGGGATACTAGAAAATCGATGCATGTCGCAATGGGTGCATGTTATACTACAAAGATGACAAGGATGAAGATGCGTGCAGATTTTGTGGTGCTGATCGCTACAAGGCCACTGGTAGAGAAAGGTCCATCAGTACAAGGAAGCCTACTGATTAGATGCACTACTTGCCTTTGACGCCACGATTGTAGAGGTTGTTTATGGTGAATGAGACAACAGAAAACATGAGTTGGCACATGCAAAAATAGATCGAAGGAGTGTTGGATCATCCATCCGATGGAGAATCATAGAAATATTTTGATTAAGAGTATCCAGATTTTGCTTCAGATCCACATAATGTTAGTTTGGGACTCTCCTCCGACGATTTTATACCATTCAAACTTTTGGGCTCCCAGTATTCGTGTTGTCCCGTGATCATCACTGCGTATAATCTACTCCCTTAGATGTGCATAAAGACTCCGTATATGTTCCTAACCATTATTATTCCGGGTTTGAACAATCCGAAGAGGAACATCGATGTGTATTTACAGCCGTTGATAGATAAGTTGAATCAGCTATAGGAAGTTGTCATGACCCGCACCCAAAATTTGGGCACGAGTGCGTGGGTACGTCTAGCCTATGTCGCAGCATCAGCGGTAGAACCTTTATTGCTCTTCTCCTAGTAAAGGGACTGAAATTGATTGACAAAAGAAAGAAAAGCATGCAGGAAAAGATCAAGATTCAATAGTCAAGGAACTCATAGAGAAATGCACTGTCCAGCCAGGTTACGGCTAGGAGAAAGGTTCCCATGCCCATTTTTGGCTGTCTAGGTCACAATACTATCTAATCAATCGCACACGAATATCCAACTCCATAAGGAGACACAGATATCATAATATAATATAAAAATACTCAATCACAGAAATAAAGCACGATGAGATATCGAAATACAATACAAGTCTAAACAATAAAATAATTTAACTCAAACAATAACATCCAAGTCTCCAAATATGCCGAAAACAAATCCGGTACCATAATCTGCTAATAAAAAACTAACAGAATAACTAGTGATCTCGATTAGACCTCCCGGAATCACACCTGAGCTACAAGGTCCAAGGCTGCAGCTACTCTCCCTATGGTCCATAATATGTCGGACACCAGTCCTCTAAGTCATAGTCTAGAAAAATATATCCAGTCAGGATTAGAGTAAAGTATAACCCGATAACAGTTCCAATTAATTGACAAGGACTATAAAACAATAAATAGATGATGCCATATACTAGGAGAAAATAATAAATAGATGCAATGGCAAATAGTAAAGAGAACAAGAAATATAGGTAATATGGTATAGTAAATGCATATATGAAATAAAAAGAAAGAGCAACAATATCATATATAGGGTAATATAGTATATGAACTGAAATAAAGAACTATAACTATGCTAAGTGTTTAAAATATCAGTCTATTATGTGATTGGCTTGTGACAAGATTAGGCTTGTTATATATGATTAGCTATAATACATGGGAGGTAAGGCTAACCATCTGATTAGCAATGATGCAAGCAATAGTCAGGATAATCATATATAACAGGCTATGAGGCATATAAATGGTCAGACTACACCCGACGTGATGTGTGGGATGAGCTATTATCACGCCCCAGTCTCAAAATATATAGGACTAGGAACATGTAAGCATGCTAGCCGCATGTATATGGAGACTCCAATATATAAAAACCATAACACATACGTACGCTGTATTATGAATATCAAATCCACAAGTGGTAAATATGTCACGAGTCACAGGGTATAACTAAATCTCATCCACAGAAATCAATATAAATAAATAACCAATAACTATGTAACTAAATCTCAATGTGAAGTATCAAAAGATGATAGTCGGGTGGAAACAAATCTACTGCCAAACTAGAATATAAAAGAAATAATACAAGTACATCCATTAATAAGCAATAAGACTCGAAGAGAAAATCTCCTCAAAATATAAGTAGCTAGTCCGGATCTGCGCTCCTGCTAATACTCATGAACAACTACACCTGGAAAGGGACCAGGTCCTCAGAGGGACATAATAAGATACATAGAAGCATGCCAATAAAGTACTAAAATAAATATCCAATGAGTCGCCTAACCATCTATGTGAATGCAGTTTGAGAACAACTTTCCAACAAGTGGGCTATCTGGCCATAAATGGGATTGGCATAATTCTCTCAGAGAATCAGGGGCCTACAAAGCATATCGTCTTTTGAACACCAAAGGCTGCTAGTAATATAGGGGTCATCACCGCCACGTATCTCCGACGGAGCGTATGGGTTACAGAAAAAAAAGTACAAAAGAGCCCAAATGCCTTACTTGTTGTTCTCCCTACCCCATGCTCTAAGCATATCATATCCATGATACGATAATATCTCTAATAACTTCCAAGTCTCCTAACATGCAAAGTTTCTATTGGCAGTTATTTCCTATCGCACCTCCCATACGTACATTAGGCCAAACTCGACATGCAAGTCTGTGATCCATATGAGACTCACATGCGTGTAACAGATGTGTCACGACCAAAGAAACCTAATGATGCTTCATGATAATGGGGTGGTCTCATAAACTAGGTCACATGCATATACATAATAAAAATAGAATACGACGGCACCATCGTTGCATCCAAGTTTCCTTGGACGTGCAGTTTATATATAACAGTTTAAAATATATGAACTAAATAAGCAGAAATAAGATGCATGCAACATGTGGAATATAAATCACAGTACAATGGCAAGGTATACTTGCCTGGCAAGAAAGCTGTGTAGTACCAATAACCTGCTCCTGAAGTCGCGCAGAACAATCTGATATCCTATATACATATAATATAATACAATACGACATCAACCATTACACTAGCACATACACAACCATAAATACACTGGACTTAGAGGGTACGCTAGGGGTGACACTGGTCCACTAACAGGGTCAAATGTGCGTCTAATTACGCATATGTCACGTCTTCAAATACTGTATAAAAATCAGACAGTCAACTAACATGTGTCTAAGCCAGTACGTTAATGTATACAAGGCGGTCAACTTGCAATCCTCAGGGTCACAAGGTCAAGGTAAATATGCGAGAAAATCCACAGTGTCCTAGGGTCATACAGCAAATAAACACATATATAGTCATAATTATTATCATCATTTAATTACTTATACAATACATATATATATACCAATCTGAATATTATATATATACGCGTACGTGTACGTATACGGGTCATATGATCATATGTAAATACCATGTATCTTATGGTCACTCAACATCTATAATACAGTCATACCTAGTACTAGCATTAATTACCATACAATATATATATGCACCAATTAATTATCCTACACACACGCACACTAGTCTTTAGGTTAATCGACATGGTCTGGACTAAACTGAACCATGAAGCAATACTAATCACAAGAACACATAAAAATAAAAGAAGAGGGACAGGTTTGAACCTCGGGGTTAGCGTACACGGGCACGAGGATCGGGGTAACTGCTATAGGTTGTCTTCGATGACGGTGACGGGTCCACAATGATGACGATGATATCGATGTTGATGATGATGATGAGGGTGCTGCTGTTGATGAGGATTATGATGATTAAGGTGATGATTAGGAATGGTGAAGGTAATGACGATGATAGAAATGATGAGGGCAATGATGATGATGATGATTATGATCATTGGTGATAATGATGTTGATGATGAAGGGGATAATAATGTTGATGATAAAGGTGATGATAGTGATTAGGGTGATGATGATGATGATTGATGAAGGGGATTAAGGTGAGGATGATGATGATTAAGGGATGATTAGGATGATGATGGTGATGAGATTATGGTGTAGCTTGTGATTATGAGATGGCGATGGTGATAAGGATGACGGGAAGTCGAGCAGGGGAGAGGAGGATGGACGTCGGGGATGATGATGTGCAGGCGGTGAGGTCAGGCTCCGGCGAGGTCTGATCTGAGAGAAGATCGAGGCGAGAAATGAGAGAACAGAAAGGAGGAGAGGAAGTCGTGCAAGTGGTGGTCCGGCGAGTCATGTCGAAGGTGGAGGATGACGACGGGGTCGTGACAGGCCTGAGGGATCCGGCGAGTCGAGGAGGAGAATCGTGCTCAGGGAGGAGATGGTGGTGATATGCTGCTGACGGGGAGAAGGAAGAGGGTGGACAGGGAAGAGAGCAGGAAGGATGGCTCCCGGTTGGAGGCTTCTTCTTCTGGCGGTTGGCAGAGGGAAGGAGGAGATGAACATGAGGAGATGGGTAGGGGTCGGCTAGGTGTTTGGGTTGCAATAGAAAAAAGAAGAGAAAAGGAAATAAAAAATGTATTTATATATATAAAATATAGGGTCTTGGGGTTGACCTAAGGGATTGGGCTTGGTCAACACCTTCTTGGAGTGGGCCTTGGCTTGTCATGGAGGTATTGGAGGGTTATAATTTGCATTATTTAAAATGCAAGGCTAGGGTTAAATGAGGGGGCGATGTTGTGTGTTGCACATTCCAAAAATCATGAAAAAAATTCATATAAAGGGAAAATGGGTTTCTTCATCTGTTGTGTCCAATGGTGTAGATACCTCAATGCACTTTTGCATAAAAGTGCCCAACAATTAGAAAATTATACAAAGATAGAAATTAGATTAAATTAATTAAAATTAATTTAGATGGTGTTCTAAAATTAATTAGAAGTATATGGGACTAAAATTAGGTGGGACACAAGTGTCATGGACATAGAGGACTCAGGATAGAATATTATCATAAATTGGGTTGCACAAAACGGGTCAAGATTGTGTCTCCAATTTTGATTGGAACGCACAAGGATGCAAAGTTGAATTTATATAGAATTAAATATAAACGTCTATGATGAATATTTGTGCGACTAAAATTTAGCACAAGAGAGCATAATTATAAGTTACACAAATATTAAAATAGATGACTGGCACGTCTAGAATAAGGGTGTAAAATTTATAGGAAGGCAATGGCTAGTGTAGTGCTCCAATTATTGAAGTAACGGTAAGGTGCACGAAGTGAGACAAATATTATAAAATCAATTAAGACACAATGTTCTATTTCTAATTGGATTCAAACTAGCCCTAGTTTCTCTATCTAAGCCAAGTAAGCCTAATTTTGGGTGAGGGGATTTACAATCTACCCAACTTAAAATAATTTCGTCATCGAAATTAAAATAAGGTATGGTTTTCACTATCTAATCTTACTTGATTACAATCTAAAAAAAATTTACCTCAAGTTAACAATGCAACTTCTACCTAACTTAGAATTTATCTATCTATTACATAAGGCGATTCATTAAAAAAAATATTCCTCAAATTACTTAATCGTGTTATTTAATCCTCAGAAGTTTTAACACCAAATATATCACCTATGATATGCCCTTATTTAATAAAGAAAAATAGTCACCAAATAATGTGATAGGCCTATGAGGTATACCTAGACTCTCTGTGTATCAACTTATAACAAGCACGGGTGTTCGTCCTTCCGAAATAGGGGAAGCCGAAAAATAATAATAAAGAGTTCAAGGGGGAGGTAATAGAACACAAGTATGGGAATCAAGGCATTTAAAGAATTCAAAAGGGATTTGTCAAGGCAATTATGGATTAAAATTCTATTTTGGTAAATTCCTATTCACATGCTCTTATTAGTACAATTATGTAACTAATATGATATGCTCGGAGATGTCTAAGGACAAGTATATTCGTCTACTAGTCAACTATATATCTCAATCCACGTAAAGTAGTCATGCGAAGAGCAAACCAAGCGCACTAAGGTTAGCTAGACCATAATACACTGATTCTAATTTAGACAATGTAATAGTAGGCGTCCCTGTAGAAGCATGAAAAATACGCTAGGAAGAGCTACGCAGCCTCTTGATGCAGAGCAGCGTGAACGGAGGCCTTCAGAGCCATCAAGCATACAACAGAGCTTTTTCCGCTAAAATATAGCGTGAAAAATAAAGCTCACAGGACCATCAGCGTAAGTACAGTACGTCCAGGCCGCTCCAGCGTAAAAAGAGTTCTTCATCGCCTCCATGGCGTAAAACCCATCCGCTCTCAAAGCAGCGTTATAGCGTACGAGGAACGCTTCGTCTTCTCCGAAATGAACCTGTCAAGTCACGCAGTGAATCTGACCTCTGACTCCTGACAAAAAGTGCTGCACGGCTACCCAGACGACGGCTGGAAACGATGGCAGACCCCTCGGGACGCGCCCCACAGTATGATGGCAGATCTCTACATTTAATGTAGAGGATTTGGTTAAAGCATCACCGAATCGTCGTTTACTGGAGTCCCCTCAGCATAAACCGCTCTTTTGCGTACAAGGGAATACGCTGCCCTGTTTTACACAGGCAAACATGAGCTATTTTACGTTCCGCAGCGGACAAACCGCCTGCCACGTCAAAAGCTGCACTTCGTACGGGACTCGAGGCACGTCTCCACGTCTAATTGCACAGAACGGTGACAGTTTCTCTCAAGGTACGTCTCTGCGACGGGTGCACAGAAGGGCTGCAGACCTTCAAAACACGCCTCCGCATTTAATGCATAAGATGATGGTAAATCTCTGCAAGAGATTTGATTATATCTTCAAAAGCCGTAATTCCGGCTAAAGCGTCCACATCAGCACGGTACGCAGCGGCTTCTACGCCCATTCAGGATCTGTGTTCACGCGGCTTCTACGCCCATTCTGGCACGGTACGCAGCGGCTTCTATGCCCATTCAGGATCTGTGCTCACGCGGCTTCTACGCCCATTCTGGCACGGTACTCAGCGGCTTCTACGCCCATTCAGGATCTGTGCTCATGCTGCTTCCACGCCCATTCTGGCACGGTACGCAGCAGCTTCTACGCCCATTCAGGATCTGTGCTCATGCGGCTTCCACGCCCACTCAGTCTCTACGACCACTCAGTCTCTACGACCACTCAGTCTCTACGGCTACTCGGCTTCCATGCCTACTCGGCTTCTATGCCTGCTCGGCTTCTATGACTGTTCGGCTTCTACGCCTATTCGGCTTCTATGCCTACTCGGCTTCTATGCCATGGTGACAGACATTTGGCTTCTACGCCAACCTCTTCTACACAATGGATACCTACCTACGTGGCTTTTACGCCGTGATCTTAGTAGCAATTATACGTATTGTGTCCCCTTAGTTGGACCTGCGTCACACGCTCATTCAAAAGATCATCTATACGTAGGCTTTGGTTACTTTAACCGTTATGTAAAAGGGTGCTGTACTTTCCACTCCTCGGTTGCTACACCGACGAAGTGGTCACTATCACTAAAACTCTATAAATAGAGACCTCTATCAATGAGGAACAAGGTCGGAAAATTGGTCAAGAATACCAATATTAGATCCAGGGTCAACAATTTGGAAGATCGAACCAGGTCGAAGAGAAAACAAAGGAGAAGAGAGAGAGAGAGAGAGAGAGAGAGAGAGAGAGAGAGAGAGCCCGGAGCTCAGGAAAAGAGCGGGGATCGACGACTTCGGCATCATGCATCCACCCTCTCCTGCAACCTTCGAAGCTGCTACCTGTCTTCCACGACACTTCTTCAACATCGCGTGGTCCAAGGGCTAAAGTGATCGACCGCAGATCAGACACCTATAGCAATATCTACCCAGATTAAATAAATTGTACTCCCACATCCTCGTATAGGATTACACTGTACAAGTTTGTTTGTAAACCAAAGGGCACGGGTTTCGCATAAACCCTGTCATTGAAATACACTTTCATTCTTTCGTTTAATACCACAAACAAGATGGCGACTCTGCTGGGGACATCTTTCTCTTCTGACGAGGAAGCAATTGCTCAACGCGATGCGGTATCTGTAGAAACCGTGAAGAAGACACTGGTCGTTCATTTCGACTAGTCTGCCTACGAAGACATGCTTCGAACCGGGGGTAGCTCTCACTCTCTCTCCGTCCAAGACAACAGGAAGCTGCGCAAAGTGTGGATGCCCAAGACATCCTCTACTATTCCTGTGGACTCTCTGATCTCTCCGATCTCTCCGACCAATGAGGTGGTAGCGTCGCTCCCTCCGTGCCCTGCACGTAAAATTCAGTCTTCCGCTACGCGCGGTACAGACAAAACTTCAGGCAAAGCCTCAGCGCTGACCTAGAAGTATCCACTGCGCTTTACGCGCAGAAATCAGTCTCCCGCTACGCACGGTACAGACAAAACTTCGGGCAAAGCCTTAGCGCTGACCCAGAAGTATCCACTGCGCTCTACGCGTAGGAACCAGTCTCCCGCTACGCGCGGTACAGACAAAACTTCGGGCAAAGCCTCAGCGCTGACCCAGAAGTATCCACTACGCTCTACGCGTAGGATCCAGTCTCCCGCTACGCGCGGTACAGACAAAACTTCCGATGGTGCCTCAACGCCAAATCGGAAGAACAGATCACGCTCCACGCGCAAAACAACATCTGACCTCTACGGTAAACCAGATGAGCGCTGTGATCTCCGCAAGGGGAAGCAAGCAGGCGAATACTCAGCCTCTCGGCCTTTACGCCAGCAAGAGAACAATCTGCCTACCCTCCGGATTACGCGAGAAGCCGATGGCCGACTGAGGACCTCTTCAGCTTTACGCCAGTCTGAGCGGATCTCCAAATTACGCCAGGCAAAGTCCCATGACGTAACGCAAGCTCAGGTTGCTACTCCTGACCTACGCGAATGCCTAATCCAGAAGCGTAAGGAGAGGGGACCTTCCAATATGTCTATTACCCCCCCTAGAGAGCAATGTTGTAATAGTCATAAAATTGTGATTGACTGCTGCTGTTCTAAGGCAAAATGGTCGGTCTTCGACCGATTGAGCTACTCTCAGTCTTTCCCGGAAGAAAAGCACGCGTATGCATCCGTGAACATGGCTTCACGCATACCTAGAAGAAGGTCGAGCTCAAGACGTCATCCCTCTGGGCCTCTGAGCCAAAGAAGATTCGAAGACCTCCTCAAGAACACTGAAGCTGGGGTGTTCCAAAACACCCGTGCAAGGTCACAGCAACCAGCTCCGTACTCATCTGATTCTGACGCTGGGGGTCGCCAATCTTCCAGATCAGATGCTGAGAGTATAGAGTCGACTTCTACGGCGACCTATACTTATCCTTCGACGACGCCCAGAGAAATGGGAGCTTATGCCATCGAAGACGAACGCGAGGAAGCTTCGCCGTCAGGAGACGCGGAACAACGCATCACTGTGCTGGAGACGTCTCTGAAACAAATACAATCCGTAATGGAGAACATGCACCAGATGATGCTAACTCAGCACGCGACTGCCATGGCTCAAGCATCGGTCCCGCCAACTCAGATACGTGTGGGGGTGGACTTGCCACCATCCAACCCAAGCCAAGAACCTGCTCTAGATCAAGAGTCAGCAGTTCCTTCGCTTCCAACGGAAAATCCGATGCAGGCAGTACGGGAGTTGAAAGCCCAGTTTGACACCTTGAAGCACAAAGAGCAGCTCAAGAAACTAGAAATCAACCAACCTTACCTAGCTATCTGGGAAGAAGTCCCTTTTCGTCCGAAGTACAAACCTCAGACTATGGCTCTGTTCGAAGGAAAAACATCACCAAGTCAATATATGAACTATTTCAGTATGATGACGGTGTTGCTACAAGGGAACGACGCCCTCCTCACTCGGGTGTTCAAAGGCTGCCTCTCAGGAGTAGCCTATCAGTGGTACCGTAGCTTGGCGGACAACTGCATTACTTCCTTCGAAGACTTCAAAGCTTTATTCTTCACACGATTCTACAAGGGTGGAATGGACATGTCTATGTCCTCTCTCATTGAAGTTAAGCAAAGGGAAAAGAAGGACGTCCGTACCTTCGTCGAGCATTTTCGTCAGGCCACCTTACAAATGCCTCCAGGAGTTCCAGACTCGGCGTTAGTAGACATTTGCAGGAAGAACCTCCTTCCTATAGTCTCGGTGTTTACAGGACCATATTAGTTCCATGAGTGGCCCTCGTTCATCGTCTCGGCAGTGGCCGCCGAAGACAACAGTCACAAGGCGCGCGACAATGGCATCATGATCTCCGCCTCCGATAGAGGCAAAAGGTCAACTCCCAGCAGCGACCATCCTCGCAGCTCCAAGGGAAAAGAAGCTCTGACGGTCAATACGTCCAGACAAAAGACGGCAGCGACCACGCAGACAAAGTCCGGGACTTCCATGCCCGTCGAAGTCTACTCTTTCGACGACGACGATATCCCTAGCATATTTGAGTGTCTCGTCAAAAGTGGAAAGATCACCCTTCCGGAGCTAAGGCGGCCCCAAGAAGTCGGCAATACTGACGACCCCAAATACTGCATCTTCCACAGATATGTACACCACCCAAAGGCGTGTTACGTACTAAACAAGAAGATCCAGGGGTTGATCGATGTTAAGGCCATCACTCTGCACAATACCGAGAAGACGGTCGCAGCCAATATGATCTCTCTGCGGTTCGGCGATCTGCCTCCCCAAGAAGTCATGGACGGTATCACACCCATTTCCCGAGCCACAATGGACATCGTCAATCTCCCTCCAGCTAGGGATCAAAATCATGACCTGGTACCCCTGACCACCCATCAGGGCAAGATTATGTGGGTTCATCCAGATTTGGTGTCAGAGCTTGAGGAAGAGACTAAAGCTACTAAAGCTACGTCTGGAAGAAGCTCCAAGAACAAACCATGCCATATGGTCACAACTTTTTCGCCATCGGACGAAGATGAGGTACTTGTCGCAACCCGTTCAGGGCAAACCTACCTCAACGACTATGAAGCAAGTCAGGAGGATGCACTAGCGGACGTTTCAACTGCTAGACCTTCAGGGCCAGACCCTGTCGTACCAGAGGCCAGCCCTTCGAAACCGACGCCGGCAGACAAAGGGAAACAAAGAGAAGTGCGCTTTGATAAACCTGTGAAAAACATTCCAAACAAAGGTTTTGAGAAGCCATACAACTTCGACATCCTAGTCCAACTGGCTAATACACCGGCCAGGCTCTCCAACTTCGAGCTACTCAGGCTCTCCCAAGACACTCGTCTAGCCTTGAGTGAAGCGCTGATACAGGCGGAGGCATGCTTGACCCAGCTCAAGTCCCTCGACCAAGAACCAGTGGCGTGTCCTCAATGCCACAGTGTGATGGAGGTGGTCCCAAATATCACCTTCACCCAAGATGACATGCTGTTAAAACATAAACAAGCATGACAGGCCCCTCTATTATACCGGGTACGTCGGTTCCATGGAGGTCGATCGGATTCACATAGATCCGGGATCATCGATCAGCATCATCCCGCACAGTCTGCTCAGACCATTGAGGATTCCTACCAGCGAACTGGCTTACACCTCCACTACAATCGTGGGTTTCAACGCCGAAAGAAGTAAGCCATTGGGGAAGATTTGCCTGAGGATCCAGATTGGCAACCTCAGATCGGTGGCCACATGTTACGTGATCGATTCAGAGGTATCCTACAACATTTTGCTGGGAAGACCGTGGATCCACGATCACAACATCGTTCCTTCAACTCTACATCAATGTCTTAAGTATATAGACCCCCAAGAAATGGTACAAACGGAGGTTGCTGACCTAAACCCGTTTAAAGGAGTAGAGTCCTACTATTCCGACGCCGTGTTATACTCTCAGGACCACACGGAAGAAATGTCGGGCGAGACGGAGAAGGAATCCCATCGGGAACCAGAAGAACCCTCCGTCGCACTACCGTTGTCAATCAGAGTGAAAGGACGAACCACTCGTCCAAAAGCCATAGCGCCTATGGCTATTCACCTGAACAAATACAGCTCAGGGAATGGAAGCAATTTTCCAGCGGTCGCTCTGAACCAAAAGCCTCCACCTTTGGTCATCAACCTTCGGTGCAACGGGCAGCCGACCGATGTAAACACGACCAGGAGCGGAGTTCCAGATGATAATAAACATCCTCTTTTTTAGTACATTAATGCTCAGATTCCAAATCAGGAATCCACTCCCCGTGACGAGGTAGAACCCATAGCACAAAAATTCTTGGAAGCTATGAACTCCTACCGTCCGTATATCTGGGAAGCAGCATCATCATCCAACGTCGTCACAACGTATGGACCGCATGAGGGCTCTATCTTCATTATCCCGCCTACCTGCAACAGCCAGCGTTCAATAGTCTTCGGCCGCATGCACAATCAACCGGCTATCCAAGAAGATCCTTTCGATGACGATACTGGGAAGATGCAGGTTCACCGATACAGCCCTCAAGCGCTGAAGATCATGCAAAACATGGGCTATGACTTGAAGCGGAAGCCAGGCCTCAACTACGGAAGAGGCAGACGAATGCCGCCGCGTGGCGACCCCCGCTATCAATAAACTCATTTCGGGTTAGGGTATGCCACCTCCCTTACGGCTTCCACGTCGGATGAGGACATCTTTTCCTCCTCCCGGAATGGCTCGTCACCCCTCGACTCACCTGAAGCTCTCCAACAAGCACTATCAGCAAATATGGTGATGACAGATCTCGTTAAAGCAGACGAGCAAGATTCCGAGCCATTTGAGAATGACCCTTGGGCTCAATAAATGGATACGCAGTGGGAATTCTGCTTCGAGCAGAGGGAACCTCCAACCAAAGACGAGGTTGTCCAGGTTGACGTTGGGAGTGAACTTTCGCCAAAGCCGATATTTATCAGTGACAATCTTCCCCCAGCTGAAAGGGAAGAAATCATACAGCTGATAAAGGAATACGTCGACGTCTTTGCATGGGATTATGGGGACATGCCGGGCCTAGACCCGAAGGTGGCTACTCACAAACTTAACATATTGACCGACTCAAAGCCTGTGAAGCAGCACCAACGCCGGTTCCGATCGGACATGATAGACGCCATTGAAGCTGAGGTCAAGAAGCTGATAGCCTGTGGTTTCATCCGGGAGGAACAACATCCCGACTGGGTCGCCAACGTTGTCCCAGTCATGAAGAAAAATGGGAAGGTACATATCTGTATCGATTACCGAGATCTGAATGCGGCCTGCCCCAAGGATGAATTTCTTCTTCCCATCACGGACATCATGATCGACAACACCTGCGGTTTTGAACGCATGTCTTTCATGGACGGGTTCTCAGGATACAATCAGATCAAGATGTATCCTGAAGACGAGAAGCACACTGCCTTCCGCACCCCGTTGGGAGTGTATTGCTATACGGTCATGCCCTTCGGACTAAAAAACGCCGGGGCTACATACCAACGGGCTATGAGTAACATATTCCACGAACATCTACGCAAGACAGTAGAATGTTACGTAGACGACATAGCCGTCAAGAGCCGCCTCCAGGGTGATCATATTCAAGACCTAAGGACGGTATTCGAGTTAATGCGCCAACATCAACTCAAAATAAACCCCACGAAGTCCTTCCTGGGTGTATCCAGTGGCAAATTCCTGGGATTTGTCATCACCACCAAAGGCATCCAGGTGGACCCTGACAAAGTCCAGGCCATCGTAGAAATGCAACCACCCCACAATTTGAGGGAACTCTGGGGGTTTCAAGGCCGTCTGGCTTATATCCGGAGGTTCATATCCAACCTCTCGGGAAGATGTCAGCCCTTTTCGTATCGCATGAAGAAAGGTGTATCCTTCGTGTGGGACGAAACCTGTCAGCAAGCATTCGGGGATATCAAACGCTACCTCACCAGTCCTCCAGTTCTGGTGCCTCCCATCATGGGGAAACCATTCTTGCTGTACGTCCGGGCGATGGATCATTCGCTAGGAGCTCTTCTCACACAGAAGAACGACGTGGGGCATGGGTAGGCTATCTACTACCTCAGCAGGATGATGGTCGGAGCCAAACACCGGTACAACCCAGTGGAGAAAGAATGTCTGGCTCTGATGTTCGCTATCCAAAAGACGCGGCACTATGTCACCGGCCAGACTATTCATATCATCTCCAGGATCAACCCTCTTCGAGTACTGATGAGCAAACCGAGTATTATTAATTCCCGACTCGCAACTTGGGCGATGCTGTTAACGCCATATGACATGGTGTACATCCTGCAGAAGTCCATCAAAGGTCAAGTGCTGGCCAACTTCCTAGCTGCTCATCCGATCCCGGAGGCCTCCAAGTTATACGAAGACATTCCCGACGAAGTTGCAGAATGTAATTCCGCAATAGAAAGTGACTCATGGCAACTGTTCTTCGACGGCGCCTCCAGGACTGGTCCCCAGGGAAACGTGGTTTCAGGGGTAGGAATCGTCCTGTCACTCCTGATAAACTCGTCATCTACCGGGCATATTCTCTTAACGAACCATGCTCCAACAATGTGGTGGAATACAACGCTCTGTTAATCGGACTGCAAGTCGCCAAAGAGCTGGGGGTCGAATCCCTGAAAGCTTTCGGTGATTCTCTACTTATCGTCAATCAAGTCAAAGGAATATATGAAGTCCGAAATCCAGACCTCATCCCCTATCATCAAGCGACGGTCAAGATAGCCATGGCGTTCAAAGGGTTCTTCCTAGAGCATGTGCCTCAATCCCAGAATCTGGAAGCTGATGCCCTAGCCAGTCTAGCGGCGGATTTAGCCACTCCTATAAGAAGATAGGATTCGGTAATCCTTTTTAACAGAGATTTATTCTGTGTGAAGAATAACTTTCACATAGAACGCAGCTACGCTGTGAACATAGATCCCCCTGGAAGGGACTGGAGGAGTCCCTTCATAGATTTTGTCGCATACGAAATCTTACCAGAGGACCCCAGAGAAGCAGTATCCGTCAAAAGACGATCATTACGCTTCTACTTCGACGCATCCTCACAATGCCTATATCGTCGGACCTACGACGGACTGCTATTAAGATGTCTCTCAGATGACGAAGTGCAGCAGATTATCCGGGAAGCTCATGACGGCGTATGCGGAGCGCATCAGCCCGGTCCTAAGCTGCAGGATCGTATCAGGAGAATGGGCTATTACTGGCCCACTATGATCACAGACGCGATCAGCTATGCAAGACGATGCAGAGCCTGTCAGGTCCATGCAGACTTTATATATCAACCGTCTGAATATCTACATCCTATGGTTGCATCCTGGCCCTTCGAAGCATGGGGTATGGATATCGTTGGTCCCATTCACCCGTCTTCCTCCAGAGGCCACCGGTTCATACTGGCCATCACGGATTACTTCTCCAAATGGGCAGAGGCGATCC
Source organism: Iris macrosiphon (assembly GCA_036927795.1). Classification (NCBI taxonomy): domain Eukaryota; kingdom Viridiplantae; phylum Streptophyta; class Magnoliopsida; order Asparagales; family Iridaceae; genus Iris; species Iris macrosiphon. The sequence goes on from JAYESA010000016.1 coordinate 78,075,372, forward strand.
CTCTGGCTGAGGTAAAGGCGTCTGACGTAATCAGCTTCATCAAGCACCACGTCATTTATCGCTTTAGGATTCCCCGAAGGATAATCCACGAAAATGGGCCTCAGTTCATCAGCCAAGCGTTTCATCGATTTTGCGATAAAAGTCGAATACATAATATTGCCTCTACGGCATATTATCCAGCTGCTAATGGTTTGGCGAAAGCCTTCAACAAGACCATTATCAAACTCCTGAAGAAGTTCGTTTCTTCAAACAAAAGAGACTGGAACGAGAAGCTGGGCGAATATCTCTGGGCATACCGCACAACGGTACGGACACCAACAGGTTGTACCCTCTTTTTACTGGTCTACGGGAGCGAGGCTGCTCTTCCCATCGAAATCCAGATTCCGTCGCTCAGGATAGCCGTGACTAGTGAGATGACTCGAGAATAGAATGACCTGTTAAGGCTCCAAGAGCTGGAAGGATTAGACGAGAAATGCCTACAAGCTCAGCAGCATATTATGCTCTACCAAGCACGCATTTCCAAAGCTTTCAATCATAAAGTAAAGGAAAGAGTGTTCAAAGTCGGCGAGCTAGTTCTAGCCGTAAGAAGGCCGATGATTCTTACTCACAGAAGTAAAGGCAAATTCCAGCCCAAGTGGGAAGGCCCTTATGTGATCGAGACAACGTTCTCGAACGACGCATACAGGATAGCCCAGCCTAATGGAGACCTGTTAATGGCTCCTATCAACGGCAAATTCTTGAAAAGGTACTATGCTTAATCTCCCCTGCTCGAGTGGAGTATAGCGAGAATCTCGATTCTGACAAAACTACTTCCAGAGCGCAATTAGTTGGGTTATACTCTATCATGTCCGTATGACCTCTGAATAGATACGTCCCGCTGAAAGGTTATCAAGAGTTTATCATCAGATATCACTCTCGCCTAAAAACTGTCATTTATATTCTGAAATGATGGGTCCATAAAAGTCAAAAAAGAGCCGCTTTTATTCCCAAAAGAAAGCAGAATTATATCAAGGGAAGCAGAAAAAGAAAGGATACATCATGATGGCAGGTTAGTCAGATTGTCAATCAGCCGCTCCAGTGCAGCTATCCTCTCGTTCCTAAGAACCAAGGCGTCGGTGCGAGCCTGCTCCAGCCGGGCCTCGGGGGTGTTCGTAAAGGCCAGATCAGCCCTTGCCCGAAGGCAGCCCGAACGGGCAGCTTCTACATGGTCCAACTCCCGTCGCGCTGCGCTCAGTCGACCGGACGCTACGTCTAGACCTGCCAACGACTGAGAAGCCCACTCCTCTGCCTTAGCGAGTTTTTCCTTCAGCTTGGAGGCCCTCACTGCATTCCCTTCGTGCTCGGATCGGCACTTCGTCTCAAGAGCGAGAGCCTCTGCCACGACAGCTTTTCTTCTATCCATCTCCAGCTCATGTGTCTTGATGAGTTGGTCTAGGCCTTCCAACTTTGTAGTGAGCCGCGCGGTCATGTGGTCGTACCTGGTCTGGACCTCAGCATCGAAGCTGCCTCGAGTCAGCTGCAAATGTTCGTTAATGGGTTGCTCTAAACCATTAACCACCGCCTCCAGGGCGTCAGCTGCCCCAGGATCGCCGAGCTCCCTGATGACCCCGATCGACAACAGAGAAGTCTTCTTCAGGCGCTCCAAATCTAGACTCTTCGCTAACACCATTGATGTCATTATTTTCAAACCGGTGTAGAAGAGGCTGGTATGTTGCTCAGTCAATGCAACTAGGTCCGACTGAACGCCGGGAGCGGCCGCAACCTCAGCAAGTCCCTCTCCAGGGATAATTACAGATGAGGTAGCCACAGCCGCCGCATCGATGTATGGCATGACCGAAGAGGATACGACGGCCACAATCAAAGTCATCGGCATACTCGCGAGGGGCGAGGTCACAATGACGGCTTCGTCTTCCTCTTGAGACGACGAAACCACTCTGGGCGAGCTAGCCCCCGAGGACATTTCTTCCTCAAAGTCGGGCGCCTCCACATCACCGCCAGGAGCCAGAGCAGAACCAGGAGGCGCTTCAACGCTGTGCTCTCCATGGACGCCATCCCCTGAGAAAAGGACAAGAAAGTTGATATCAGTATGATGATAATCTTTCTAAAGGGAGACATAAAGACGACATTTACCCGGAACCAACGGCATATACGGCGCATCTGCAGCCGATATAGCTAAACCACGCCTTAATGACGCGATGCAAACTGTCATGCCTGGAGAAGGAGGTGGGCCGACCGACATCGCCGAGAGTTCTGTCAGGCCTTCACCAAGACGCGGTCGGGGTTCATCAGCTGGAATCTCGCCAGACGTGCTCGCTGACACGACGGGAGTTTTACCCCCTGCTGACCTCGGGAAAGATTATCCCATCTGCCTCGGCCACGCAGGCAATCCCGCTCCGCTGCCTGGAGCAGCAGCCACGACAGCAACCTCTAGCGAGGATCCTCCGGCGCCGTCGGCCAGAACTATAGAAGGTCCCTCTCTAAAAGGCGAGGAACCTCCAGCCAAAGAATTGTCCCTTATATGGGGAGAAGCAAGCTCACTCCCGGGAGCCTCAACACCAATAATGCGGAGAGGACGAGCAACCGTCTCCTTCCTCCTCTTACGAAGAGAAACTTCCTTCGGAGCAGAAGCCCGTTGCTTCCCAGAAGAGACTACCAAAGCCCCCACGGGCAGAGGCACTTCACACCTCGGCACCGACACCAGGGGCTCATCCAGAGGACCAGACTCCTCACCCTCGTCCGAAGAAACCGAAGGGACGTCAACTCTTCTCCCAGGCTTGGGAGAAGGCACCCTGAAGCTTCCACGTGTGTCAAAATCACGATGGAAGGTGTTAATCGCCACATAGAACTGGGCGTAAGAATGGAGAATACGAAGCTCCGTGGAGGTTATAACGACTGGCACAATGAAGGTTGCTCTCGTACAACCCATGATAAAATATTGCCACCCTCTAGCTCCATCAATGAGTCCGCCCCTGGACTTGAAGCTGGTAACGGCATTGTCCACGTGCAACTGATCGTACCCAAACTGCCTGGCGAACCGACTAGGCAAGTAGGGCTCGAAAAAGCAGTGATCTTCGCTCCTGTACAGCAGATGGGAGGGTCTAATACAGGCCAACCAATTAAAAGCTTCCGGAGAGAGATCGGTCTTCTCTCCACCTGAATCCTCAAGCCTCGTCCCTGATTGATTGCGATGCACATGAGGGGGAGTACAGAGGAGCTTCCAGCCGTGGCTGAGGTTTAACACCAGCCGACAGTCTAAGACTGTTCTCACATTCCAGGGAGAGTCCTTGTAATTCAGCAAGAATATACCCCCCGAGCTGCTACCGAAGCCAGGAGACATCACCCGGGGATTGTGGAGAATTAACCATCCCATCAAGTATAGGTATGGTAATTCCACCCTGGAAAAACTCTCGCATCGAGCTTCGTCGACAAGCAACCCATCACTTATGGCTCTCAAGCCAGCCTGTATATGGCACACCATGGCAGGAAGCAAGCCCAGTCTTGCCCCAAACACTAGGCGCACTGCCGGCCACAGGATGTTCCGGTGAATGCGGTCCGCAGATGCAGTACCAGGCACTACTACTCGACGCAGCCATATGGAGAGGAAACCAGCCAACTGGGCTTCCTTAGACAGAGGCCTGCGACAGTGCCTCAAGTAACTACAGGCCTTAGTGCCTTCAGGATACTTTCCTACCCCCTCGGCAAGAATCTGATCCGGAGCTCCAGCCTCCTCCATAAGAACCTCCACGACCTGGGCACTAAGCACGCCCAAACAGTTCACGGGCTCATTCTTGCCCCCCGAGGCTTTCTCCGACCTGGCGGCCCTAGCTCAGTGGAAGAAGAGGTAGGACATCCACTTGGTGGTATGAGCCAAATCAGAAGGCTCATTGTAAAAAGCGGTGCACGCGAAGTATTGACACATCAGCTCCTGATATACTTCCGCCACCCGAGGGTCCAAATCCCCCAACTCCTGGTTGGTGGGAACATACTCTTCATATGGGGTATCCCCCATCGGCAGTCTCGAGACAACTGCCATCTCGTGGAGCACCAATCCCAACTCCCCCAGTGGAGTGGTAAAGGTCCCAGTGAGCGGAATGTACCGCTCCATCAGCGCCAGGAACAAGTTAGGGTTTGGAGGCAACCCGACGCTCGTCGCACTCACAGCGGCATATAGTCCAATGCCCTCCAGCTCTCTCCGGAAGTGCTTCAAGGCCCAGTCAACTAGGCATGTCCATCAGGAGTTTGTTGGGGCAATCCACCCATTGCACCGAGGATTCTCCTTGGGATATACCCCGCCTCGTCCCATGAAGTCATTGCAGAAGGTCGGCAATTGGACCGGCTGGATCACCGAGTTGTCTTCACTCGGGACACTGCCCGGGCACAGTCCTCTGAACAACGTCACAACGCCGGAAGGGCGACTGACGAATGACCCCTGGTCAGCTCCTTTCAAATGAAAAATCTTCCCCGGCTTGCCGTGAAGATCAGGAGTCAGCGTCCACGACATCTTCCTGGGATGCGTCGCGTGGAAAAAAGCCGAGATGGGATAATCCCTCGGCATCGTTGGCAGGTACAAAACTAAATTCCCGGCAGGGAAAACCCAGGGCTCCCTCTTAGGCTTCATTTGGGACTGTTTGTCGATCATGTCCCCAAAGAGAAAAGCCGGCTTTATGTACTGCTCCCTGTCTACATATGTCAGGGGCTCCCCGTTGATCATGCTCAGCAGCATTCGCTCGCCCTGAGCAGATATCAAGATCCTCCTTCCTTCAGGGTACTGGAGCCCGGATATAGGAAATGCCATGTGGGACAGATCCTCCAGGTAGTTCGAGTGCAGCATCCCAGCAGCGGAGCCCATCACCTCGGCCAGTGGAGACTCACCCAAGTCAACTGCAAAAGTGCAAGAAAAATATGTCATTACAAGTCTTGCACGAACATACGGACCAAAGAAACGACAGTCTGTGCTCTACGCAGGATTGTGCAAATCTGGCTATTTTACGCCGGAGGTTCCCCCCACAAGCATAAAACTCAAATTTTACGATATACCCCAATTTTCGGTAGCCAGAGCTTTTACGCTCAGAACTACAAAAATATGGAGTCTTTACGCTGGCACATTAGAAATGTGGGCGTAAAAAGATGAAAATGTCTCCGTGCATCATCTTTCTCAAAATAGGCTATCAGCACAGAAGACGACCTAGCGCGGTCACGTTCAACGTGTGCGAAGGATTTTTTGTCGTTTTTGTCACCCCGAAGGCTCTACCTCTAAGACCGGGTGCACTGCTCGTCGGCGGGATACTTCGCTCAGAAGGAAGTTTGCCTTGACTGACTGAAGACTCCCTCGCTGGGGCAGAAGAATGAGAAGAGGAACCTATACTCTTTCCCTTAGCGGAGGGGGTTTGTTTCGACGCCATTTTTGAAGACTCAAGGTGCTCGAAGAAGGAAACGGAGGAAAAACTCGAACAGTCGAAAGTTCTCTTTCGCAGAAGACGGATAAAAAGTTTTTCTCTCAGAAAAACTTGGGATATATATAGAGTTCGGGCCGACTCCTCGAATCCTCAGACGGACTCCTCGAGACCCCAACCAAATCTCGCAAATTAAATGATGGGTTATGATTCGATGCTACGTCAGCCCACTAACCTTGAAAGACGAACAGTCAGCAAATTCGAAAAGTTTTTTCGTGTAAGACGGTTCAGCGGTTCCTACGCTAAGGAGCTTTCTATGCTCGACAGCAACAGATCTACGATTTTACGCTCGCAAGCTATAAGTCTATGGTTTTACGCCCGGATGCCTTTGTGCTCAGTAGCTTTTATGCTCGAGAGGCCACAAACCTATGACCTTACGCTCAGCAGATACCAAATCGATGATCTCACGCTCGGTGGCGCTCAGTTTACGCTCAGAAGCAACAGATCCGTAAACTTCACGCTCGAAGAAATTTTTCTTTCAGGAGCTACAGATATACAGTTCTACGCTAAAGGAGCTTTCTACGCTCGACGGCTACGAATCTACAGCTTTACGTTCGACAGCTATAAGTCTATGGTTTTATGCCCGGATGCCTTTGTGCTCGGTAGCTTTTATGCTTGAGAGGCTACAAACCTACGACTTCACGCTCAGGAACCATAAGTCTACAATTTCACGCTCGATGGTGTTCTACGCTCACAGGCTACAGATACACAGTTCTACGCTAAAGGAGCTTTCTACGCTCGACGGCTACGAATCTACAGCTTTACGTTCGACAGCTATAAGTCTATGGTTTTATGCCCGGATGCCTTTGTGCTCGGTAGCTTTTATGCTTGAGAGGCTACAAACCTATGACTTCATGCTCAGGAACCATAAGTCTACAATTTTATGCTCGATGGTGTTCTACGCTCACAGGCTACAGATACACAGTTCTACGCTAAAGGAGCTTTCTACGCTCGACGGCTACGAATCTACAGCTTTACGTTCGACAGCTATAAGTCTATAGTTTTATGCCCGGATGTCTTTGTGCTCGGTAGCTTTTATGCTCGAGAGGCTACAAACCTATGACTTCACGCTCAGGAACCACAAGTCTACGATTTCACGCTCGATGGTGTTTTACGCCCGGAGGCTACAGACTGATGATTTCACGCTCCGCGACTTTCCGCATATTCGAACAGTCCCCAAAGTGGTCAATTGCCAGGAGTTCACACAGAAGATACTCCTCCTTGGCCTCAACATATCCCAAGTACCCGAAGCATACAAGAGTTCAAACATTGAGAAATTACTCTTTTCGGGTCAATTGGAGGTTCATCCAGACTCCAGTCTGAATATCTCGTCTATCAAGATGGCAAACGCAGTTTTGACAGCCATTCCTCGACCCTGTTCCAAGGGATATTTCGAGAAGTCACTCTTAAAGACGAAGTCTGAACAAAAATTCTGTTCATCAGAAGTTCAGGGCTCTACGCGGTTCCTCAGTCCTAGCAACAGGAAAGTTCTAAAATGTTCAAAATGCTCTACAGCGTTCTATGGACTACTCGCTATGCGTAAAGGACAGGACCTAACACTCTTTTTACAGAGTCGGCGTAAGGATTAAGACGTGTTGAAGCTACACATATTCAGACTTTACAGCAACGTATGACAAGATGATCATATGAAGAAGCAAGACGATTTTATTTAAAGATCAAAATTATGATTACATATGAGGGAAATCCAATCTATAAGGGTTTTCTTTTCATTTTCATGATTACATATAAGGGAAATCCTGTCTACAAAGGGCTTCCTCATCATCGTCGGCGGAAAATCGCACCCTGAATCTGTTCTGACGGGTTCTCTCACCGGTGAAGGTTTTCCTCTTCTTCCATGGCGGTTCATTTACTTCCACAGTAATGAACAAGAAGATCCTCCATTAACCATGGCCGATCCAGTTGAGGTGTCTTCCACCCGGCTCGATCGAGGATGATAGATTACGGTTTGTCTAATCTCGTCCGCGGGGATCTCAGGAGAAGAGATACAGCTTACAAGCGGTATGGTCAAATACGACCCTTCCTCTCTCCTGGGGCAACGCCATAAAAAGTTGCTGATTATCCCGAGCAAGGGAGGCTAAGATATCCTTCCATGATCCATCGTTACAGTGGACACTTGCTCGAAGACGCCGTCTTTTTTGGCTCCTTACACGCTGGAAGAACATGATCTCCTTCTTCCTCAAATCGACCCGGCGAACTCCGGCGATCATCTCTGCGTGGTGATGAAAATATGGGGAGAACAGACTAACTCCCCCAGCCTTTTATAGGCGAAAGAGATCACAGCGATCCCCAATAAATCTGCCATAAAGTCTGCACCGACCGTTTCAACGCTCCATTCAGAAATGTTTCGAGTTACGAGGGGCCGTTCATGCTTCATTCAAAGCATTTCAAATTCCGAGGAATTTAAAAGCTTTGAAGGGGGTCTTGTAGAAGCATGAAAAATACGCTGGGAAGAGCTACGCAGCCTCTTAATGCAGAGCAGCGTGAACGGAGGCCTTCAGAGCCATCAAGCGTACAACAGAGCTTTTTCTGCTAAAATACAGCATGAAGAATAAAGCTCACAGGACCATCAGCGTAAGTGCAGTACGTCCAGGCCGCTCCAGCGTAAAAAGAGTTCTTCATCGCCTCCATGGCGTAAAACCCATCCGCTCTCAAAGCAGCGTTATAGCGTACGAGGAACGCTTCGTCTTCCCCGAAATGAACCTGTCAAGTCACGCAGTGAATCTGACCTCTGACTCCTGACAAAAAGTGCTGCACAGCTACCCAGACGACGGCTGGAAACGATGGCAGACCCCTCGGGATGCGCCCCACAGTATGATGGCGGATCTCTACATTTAATGCAGAGGATTTGGTTAAAGCATCACCGAACCGTCGTTTACTGGAGTCCCCTCAGCATAAACCGCTCTTTTGCGTACAAGGGAATACGCTGCCCTGTTTTACACAGGCAAACATGAGCTGTTTTACGTTCCGCAGGGGACAAACCGCCTGCCACGTCAAAAGCTGTACTTCGTACGGGACTCGAGGCACGTCTCCACGTCTAATTGCACAGAGCGGTGATAGTTTCTCTCAAGGCATGTCTCTGCGACGGGTGCACAAAAGGGCTGCAGACCTTCAAAACACGCCTCCGTATTTAATGCATAAGATGATGGCAAATCTCTGCAAGAGATTTGATTATATCTTCAAAAGCCGTAATTCCGGCTAAAGCGTCCACATCAGCACGGTACGCAGCGGCTTCTACGCCCATTCAGAATCTGTGCTCACGCGGCTTCTACGCCCATTCTGGCACGGTACGCAGCGGCTTCTACGCCCATTCAGGATCTGTGCTCATGCGACTTCTACGCCCATTTTGGCACGGTACGCAGCGGCTTCTACGCCCATTCAGGATCTGTGCTCATGCGGCTTCCACGCCCACTCAGTCTCTACGACCACTCAGTCTCTACGACCACTCAGTCTCTACGGCTACTCGGCTTCCATGCCTACTTGGCTTCTATGCCTGCTCGGCTTCTATGCCTGTTCGGCTTCTACGCCTACTCGGCTTCTATGCCTATTTGGCTTCTATGCCTACTCGGCTTCTATGCCATGGTGACAGATATTTGGCTTCTACGCCAACCTCTTCTACATAATGGATACCTACCTACGTGGCTTTTACGCCGTGATCTTAGTAGCAATTATACGCATTGTGTCCCCTTAGTTGGACCCGCGTCACACGCTCATTCAAAAGATCATCTATACGTAGGCTTTGGTTACTTTAACCGTTGTGTAAAAGAGTGCTATACTTTCCACTCCTCGGTTGCTACACCGACGGAGTGGTCACTATCACCAAAACTCTATAAATAGAGACCTCTATCAATGAGGAACAAGGTCGGAAAATTAGTCAAGAATACCAATATCAGATCCAGGGTCGACAATTTGGAAGATCGAACCAGGTCGAAGAGAAAACAAAGGAGAAGAGAGAGAGAGAGAGAGAGAGAGCCCGGAGCTCAGGCAAAGAGCGGGGATCGACGACTTCGACATCGTGCATCCACCCTCTCCTGCAACCTTCGAAGCTGCTACCTGTCTTCCACGACACTTCTTCAACATCGCGTGGTCCAAGGGCTAAAGTGATCGACCGCAGATCAGACACCTATAGCAATATCTACCCAGATTAAATAAATTGTACTCCCACATCCTCGTATAGGATTACATTGTACAAGTTTGTTTGTAAACCAAAGGGCACGGGTTTCGCATAAACCCTGTCATTGAAATACACTTTCATTCTTTCGTTTAATACCACAAACAGTCCCCAATAACACATATGTCATGAACAAGCTTGATAAAAGAATAAGCTTGTAAAACTAGGCTATAAAATAGCAGCATAAGTCGAGGTAGTCCAAAAAATATAAATACGCTGGATTATGATGAAAGAAGGTACAAAATAATTCAAGTTTACCAAGAAGATGAGACTCATCCGGTGTTGTGCCTCTACAATTGCCATACGAACTCCTTATCTAAGTCTCTAGTCGACCAATGGAGGTATGGGCTTCTAAGTTCTATAGTCTGGATAACCACTATCTTCTTATGCAAGTCTATAGTTGGTGTTATTCTATTATGCTATATTAATGGGTCAAAAAGGACTATGTGTTACTAGGTTGTGAGGCATACTATCCAACTTAAAAGAATTAACTAATATTGTGACTACCTTAAAGAGAATTCTACAAAGTAACTTACACATGTAAATAAAGTAGAAACTCTTATTGGGTTACACGAGAAAAAGATCTTGGTATCTATTAGGGTATCCTATTGCATTATATAGGTAATGGTTATCTTAAGTCTTAATTATAGTGTTTATAGAATAAAAAGGGTTAATATTAAGAATTGAGAAGTTACTGGCTCTCAAGTGAAAGAGGATATAACTTGTATTGTGGTGTGGGTACAAATTACATAATTTAAAACTAAAGAATAATCATCAATCACAATCTAAAAGAACAACTCAAACCATCAAGTTCTACTAAGCACATAATTTCAAATTTTAAGATTACAACTATAATCCTAGCAACCTATATATCCTTAACTTAAAAGAATTCATTTGGCCTACAATCATAAGAGTTAGGTGGTATGAATTGAAAGATGAAGAAAAGAAAAACATAATTAGTCATCGCACAAATAGAGAGCGTTAAGGTTTCAGAGGAATAATATATGAAATTAAATAGAGATACTCTTGATAAGATCATGGTTTCCTAAGGGGAAGGTGGTATGCTAATATCTGTGTTCGAGGTATGATCAAGGGAAATATTATATTCATTGCTCTTGGCTTCCTAAGGTACTGTCTGCTAATATCAAGACAAGGATCTAAATTTATAGTTCTCTAATACTATCTCACTATGAAAGTTAGGTTTAGTCCTAAGGTTCAACCTTGAATTTCTATTGGTTCCTCAATACTAGGGTCAAACGCTATGGTTAAATTTCTAATAAACTATAGCAGTGTCTATACTACTTTCAAGTCCATGAATATATCAAGGGATAATGGTCAAGTAATCTACAGGTAAGGGATGCTAGGGTTCATTAGATATTCTAAACTTAGTGATGTGTCAATATTCTAGTTGTATTCTTAGTAAGAAATTTACCCTAATTATTATCCTAAAAATAAGGATTCCTATATTCTAGCAGAAGGCTACACTCAAGGAACTATTAGGGAAGTACATGAATCAAGCTTGACACAATTATTTAAATAGAACAGACTGGAAGGAAGGTGAGTCATAGTCAATTGTAGATGGGATCATATACTCTAATCCTAGATGCAGGCTTACTCGGTACAGTAACGTAACCGAGACAATATGCTCTCGACCTGCATGGGCCACCACTAAAAATATGTTACGCCCCAGTCCCAAAATATGCAGGACTAGGAACACGTAAGCATGCCAGCCACATGTATATGGAGACTCCAATATATGGAAATCATAACACATACGTACACTGTATTATGAATATTAAATCCATAAGTGGTAAATATGTCACGAGTCACAGGGTATAACTAAATCTCATCCACAAAAATCAATATAAATAAATAACCAATAACTATGTAACTAAATCTCAATGTGAAGTATCAAAAGATAGTCGTGTGGAAATAAATCCACTGCCAAACTAGAATATAGAAGAAACAAAACAAGTACATCCATTAATAAGCAATAAGGCTTGAAGAGAAAACCTCCTCGAAATATAAGTAGCTAGTCTGGATCCGTGCTCCTGCTAATAATCATGAACATTTACACCTGGAATGGGACCAGGTCCTCAGAGGGACATAACAAGATACATAGAAGCATGCCAATAAAGTACTGAAATAAACATTCAATGGGTCGCCTAACCATCTATGTGAATGTAGGTTGAGGATAACTTTCCAACAAGTGGGCTATCTGGCTATAAATAAGATTGCCATGATTCTCTCAGAGAATTGGGGGCCTACAAAGTATGTCATCTTTTGAACGCCAGAGGCCGCCAGTAATATAGGGGTCATCACCACCACGTATCTCTGGTGGAGCGTACGGGTTACAGAAAGGAAAGTGCAAAGGAGCCCAAATGCCTTACTTATTGTTCTCCCCATCCCATGCTCTAAGCATGTCATATCCATGACACGATAATACCTCTAATAACTGCCAAGTCTCCTAACATACACAGTTTTTATTGGCAGTTATTTCCTATCGCACGTCACATATGTACAGGAGGCCAAACCCGGGACGCAAGTCCGTGATCTATATGAGACTCACACGCATGTAACAAATGTGTCACGACCAATGAAATCTAATAATGTTTCATAATAATGGGATGGTCCCATAAACTAGGTCACATGCATATACATAATAAAAACAGAATACGACGATACCGTCGTTGCACCCAAGTTTCCTTGGACGGCAGTTTATATATAACAGTTTAAAATATATGAACTAATTAAGCAAAAATAAGATGCATGCAACATATGGAATATAAATCATAGTACAATGGCAAGGTATACTTGCCTGGCAAGAAAACTGCATAGTACCAATAACCTGCTTTTGAAGTCGTGCAGAACAATTCGATATCCTTTATACATATAATATAATACAATACGACATCAGCCATTACACTAGCACATACAAAACCATAAATATACTGGACTCAGAGGGTACGCTAGGGGTGATACTAGTCCACTAACATGGTCAAATGTGCGTCTAATTATGTGGGCACATCTTCAAATGCTGTATCAAAATTAGACAGTCAACTAACATGTGTCTAAGCTAGTACGTTAATGTATACAAGGCGGTCAACTTGCAATCCTCAGGGTCACAAGGTCAAGGTAAATATGCGAGAAAATCTACAGTGTCCTAGGGTCATACAGCAAAAAAACACATATATAGTCATAATTATTATCATCAGTTAATTACTTATACAATATATATATATATATATATATATATATATATATATATATATATATATATACCAATCTTAATATTATATATATATATATGCGTACGTGTACGCATACAGGTCATATAGTCATATGTAAATACAGGGTATCTTATGGTCATCTATAATACAGTCATACCTAGTACTAGCATTAATTACCACACAATGTATATATGCACTAATTAATTATCCTACACACACGCACACTAGTCTTTAGGTTAATCGGCATGGTCTGGACTAAACAGAACCATGAAGCAATACTAATCACAAGCACACATAAAATTAAAAGGAGAGGGGCAGGTTCGAACCTCGGGGTTAGCGTGCACGGGCACGAGGATCGGGGTGACTGTTGCAGGTTGTCTTCGGTGAGGGTGCCGGGTCCACAATGACGATGACGATATCGATGTTGATGATGATGATGAGGGTGATGCTGTTGATGAGGATTATGATGATTAGGGTGATGATTATGAATGATGAGGGTAATAATGATGATAGGAATGATGATGATGATGAGGATGATAATTGGTGATGATGTTAATGATGAAGGGGATGATAATGTTGATGATGAAGGTGATGATAGTGATTAGGGTGATGATGATAATGATTGATGAAGGGGATTAAGGTGAGGATGATGATGATTAAGGGATGATTAGGATAATGATGGTGATGAGATGATGGTGTAGGTTGTGATTATGAAGATGGGGATGATGATGAGGATGACGGGAAGTTGCTGCTCCGGCTAGGGCTCAGGCGGCCCGAGGAGAAGAAGAGTAGAGAGGGGGTCGACGAGGGGAGGTTGTGGTCGAGGAGGAGGAGAGAGAGCAGGGGGGAGACGGGTTATGGAGTGGTGGTGGTGAAAGGCTCAAGGAGGCATTTAATGGCGATGGTGGTGATGTGCAGATGATGGCGGTGGTTGCCGTGGTTCATACGGAGGTGCTGTAGGTCGAGGGAGTTGAAGGTGGAGGAGGCTATGATGGTGGTGATGGGACGATGACGATGGAAGGAGGTTAATGGCGGTAGTGCAGGTCAAGGTCGAGGTGATGGGGAGACCGGAGAGGAGTCGAGCGGGGGAGATGAGGATGGACGTCGGGGACGATGATGTGCAGGCGGTGAGGTCGGGATCCGGCGAGGTCTGATATGATGGAAGATCAAGGCAGGAAAGGAGAGAACATGGAGGGGGAGAGGAAGTCGTACAGGTGGTGGTCGGGTGAGTCGTGTCGAGGGTGGAGGATGACGGCGGGGTCGTGACAGGCTTGAGGGATCCGACGAGTCGAAGAGGAGGATCGTGCTCAGGGAGGATATGGTGGTGATGTGCTGCTGACAGGAAGAAGGAAGAGGGTGGACAGGGAAAAGAGCAGGGAGGATGGCTCCGGTCGGGGGTTGGGGGCTGCTCCGGCCGACGGTTGGCAGAGGGTGTAAAACCCCTATTTCTAAAAATCGTATTTATTATTTTTTTATTAATTAATAATTTAACTATAGTAATTAGTGGCTAAATAGGAGAAATAGATTTTTAATAATTTTTATTTAAGGTGTTCGGGCACTTAGAGGATTTATGGGACCATCAGAAAATTTTCGGAATTTATTTCATGTAGGAGACCCCTTGAGCAGTTGCTAGCCTAACGGTGTGCATTATTCTAATCCATAAATTTTCTTATGAGTGTATATATATATATATATATATATATATATATATATATATATATATATATATATATATATATATATATATATATAAAAAGAGAAAAGGAAAAGAAAAGAAATAATTAATAAAACTAATAATATTAACCCCTTTCCAACGTTAGCAAACCAAATCAAAGCACAACCGCTATTCTTAAAGCAAACCACTTAGCAAACATTCCCATTACCACTTTTCCAATTCCAATTCCAAGCTTCAGCCAACAGACTCGCCCTTGCCCATTAGCCCACGACTAAGACCCGCGACCATTCTCTCTCTCTCCCTTTCAAATTAATATATATAAATATATATATATATATATATATATATATATATATATATATATATATATATATATATATATATATATATATATATATATATATTATTTCTCTAAATCCTAAACCTAATCATCCCAGACCCTCCTATTCTCATCTAGACCTAGGGAGAGCCTCCACCGCAGCCAGAGAACCCCATCAGGCCGTCCAAACAAATCCCGACGACTGCGACCCCGCGCACTGCAGATTCCCACACGAGTTACCTTTGTTCCGGAGTTGCTTCCCGTTGACTCACTCAACCAAACGCCATTCCGTCTTCACCGGTATGCTCAACCCTTAACCCTCTTCCATATCTGTATGATAGCAGACCTCGAACAATGTGTACCCATAGGCGAAAATAGCGCCCAAGTTGGCGTAAACAGACCCAATTCTGAGATCGCAGAAAACTGCGGTGACCACCCATGTTGCCGAGTTCGTATCTCCCACCACGGAGATCCGAATTCGATGATTCTTTTTGGTATGTGTAGAAAACTTGACCTAGTTTATTTTTTGTTAAATAACCCTAGATTATTAACTGTTGTGGACAGAATTAAATTCGTCACAAAACCCCGCGAACCCACTTTTTCCAGATTTTAAAAAGTTGTGAAACGGAGCGCGCCCCGCCAAACGGGACCGCCCCGCCGTGTACCAAGTGTACTGAACGGTGCATGCATCGTAACCGGACATGTAAAAATTCGTGGAAACTGATTCGGACGCGTATATGCGCCGGAATCAGCCAGTATCCGCGGACACACCCCGTGTCGTAACTTTTGTGGAAGTCGCGCGCATTTTGTGCACGATTGTTAGATTGCGACGAAACTTTCGCCCTGGACTCGTGGTAACGCGCTGGTCCTGTGATCCAATTTTCACGCAATTCTGAGACGGTTGACCAAATCGCCAATTGGCGGGCCCCATAGTTGACTTTTTGGACAAAATTGTGTTCGGCCCATCGAAATCCACATTTGGACATACCGTTGGGTTCGTATTGACATATAGAGTTGTTTGACCTATAATTTGCCCCATTTAGAGACTGTTATCCTTGGCACGTTTTTCAGTGCAAAGTGGGCCACACGTAGACCCCACTTTTATCCAAAATTACCGTTTTGCCCCTGTGTCCAAATTGGACGAAAGGGAAGTGCTTTTTAGCTATTTTGCTTATTCTAGGAACGTTGGTGATGTTTATTTCAGCATCCGGAGACGTTCATTCTGAGGCTGAGCTTCTGACTCTTGGTGTTGACATCGGGACACTATATTTTGCAGCTTTCTTGCCAGGCAAGATACCTTGCCAAATCATTTACAGTATTTTGTATGCTTAGTATATTTCTATATATTTATTGTATTTCTGTTTATTTATTGCATGTGTAGTTCCTTTCAGTCATTACTATATATTAGATATGTTGACACACACTTGACACTTAGTATCAGATAGGACAATCATTAGGCGTATGGGCTTCTAACCACTCTGGTAAACCGTAGTATATAGTTCACACTACGGGCGTATGTCGTGCTGGTCGCTACCCCAACGGTATGTCAATTTCTGGAGTCTCGCTGGTCGCTACCCCCACGGTATGTCAATTTCTGATGTCCATTGACGTGTGTGTGAGTTGTGAGGTAGATCGAGTAGCCTACCCTTGCCCATACGTCGAAAAGTTGTCCTCATTGCATTCATATAGATTGTCTTGTACAGCGTACTTATTTATTTTCAAACATTATGCATGTTCACTGTATTCAAATTGGCATGTGTTTTGTGTATCTTGTTATGTCCCTCTGAGGACCTGGTCTCCTGCCAGGTGTATCTGCTCTTGAGTATTTGTAGGAGTACGGGCCTGGACCTGGCGCATTACTTTCTGCCGAGGAGGTCTTACCTTCTGAGCATCTTTGATTATATCTAGCGATGGATTCTTTTAGTTGATACACTTCTGTCTTCACATTATTTTATATTGGAGATTTTATACTCCTCTCTTATTTTAGTTTTGGATATAGTCCTTGGTAGTGGATTTGTCTCCACCCGACTATTATTTTGGATATTTCAGACTCCTTATTCTAGTTTAGTATTTCTTTTCTATGACTTGTTGTGTGGATGAGATTAGCATATCTGTGACTTGTGACATTATATATACCACTTGTGGATTGATATTCATATTACAGCGTACGTGTGGATTTTGGTTTCCATATATTGGAGTTGCCATATCCATGCGGCTAGCATGCTTACGTGTCCTAGTCCTACGTATTTTGGGACTGGGGCGTAAAATGTTTTTGTGGTGGCCCATGCAGGTCGAGTTAGCCGTTTCGGTTACGTAATTGTACCGAGCGGGCCTGCACCTAGGATTAGAATTTTAGATCTCATCCACACTTGACTATAACTTACCTTCCTTCCAACATATCCTACTTAAGTTCTTGCATCCTGCTTGATTCATGTACTCTTCTTAATCCTTCATCCATCTCTTGCAGAGAGATGAATTTACATAACGGGCATGCCGCCACCGGGGACAACACGTCTCTAGGGGACGACGACCAATCACCAGGGGTGACCTTAACGACACCTCTTCCCCCCGGACCGGATGGACCGACTAGTAATCCAATCCCATCAACCCCTTCCACGATACCTAATGGAACTTTTCCAGCTCCACCAACACCGCAGGATGGCCAGACACAGCTGTTCCAATTCTTTCAGATGATAATACAGAAACAGAGGCAGCAAACAGCAGAGGCTAGAATTTTTGGCAGCACTTGAGAGAATAGCTGCAATAGCCCCTGTACCAACCCATGCACTAGTTTCAGTACCACAAGCTTGGGTTGGTTCAGTCAAGGACTTTGTGCAGATGGGCCCTAAGCCATATAAGGGCAATAAAAGTCCCGAGGAGACCACGAACTGGATTGCCAATACCAAGAAGTTGTTAGAGGCATCACAATTACCTTCTGACCTATGGATGATAGGCGTGAGGACTCAGTTAGAAGGCAACGCGCATCACTGGTGGGAATCAATGGAGCGCCAGTTGGGTACGCATCAGACTTGGGAATAATTCTTAGAGTGCTTTGAGAGAAAGTACTTCCCGGATACTGTAAGGGATATATTATACAATCAATTCCTCCATCTAGAGCAAAGGGACAAGACAGTTGATGAGTATGACGCAGAGTCGAGCCGTCTCAGTAAGTATGGCACAGTTGAGAAGTCTAAGAGGTTTCATCGCGGGCTGACTCAAGAGCTCCAGCACTACACTAGCTCACAGTCCCGGATCTCTTATGCCGAGTTATTGACAGAGGCCGGGATTCAGGAGGCCATCAGCAAGGGAAATGGAATTCAACAGAGAAGTCACCAAGGACCAGTAAGGATACAGCAAGGAGGACCCATTCGATACCCTTTGATACGCTATCAACCAGATAATATCGTACCATATCCAACCAAGGACCCCCGTACTTGTCACTTTTTTGGTAAGATAGGTCATATTCATAGAGACTATCATCGTCGGTTGGGGCTGTGCATGATATGTGGATCAAGTCACCATCAAACCCGAAGATGTCCTCAGCAGAACCAGAGGTCTATGGCATTAGAATCAGGAACACCGCATACACCCTCAAGTATAGGAGACCAAAGGGACCCACCACTGCTTCTACAGTCTGCACAAATGGAGGAGACTAGACCCCACTTGAACAACCAAGGACAAGGCCAAGCACTCATTATGACAAGTATGGGAGAGCAGACACAGGAAGCCGTAGATACAGGTACGACCTTTTAGTTATAATTGTCTTTGCATACTCATAACTCCATTGTGACACAAGATCTTAGATGTACAAATAGATGTAGAATTATATATATGGTAGCTTAGCAGTTATGAGGGTATTTTTATTCTACCCAGATGGCATACACGCGATGCTAATGGAAGACATGAGTAGCAGTAGTAGTATTCTTCCCCTATCCTTATCTCGCCCTCTTGGGTGACTCATCTCCTCCTTTTATATTCATTCCTTATCTCGTGCGTAACTCTTCCTATCATAGTCGTATCTTTCGTGCCATTATGAATTATTTGATTCATATAAACCTTATCCCTATTTTGTTAGTAAAACATAAATATGTTAGTAATGCTTGATGACTAAGGATGAGTTCTTAATATGTATATGCACTATAGCAATGTCTGTATTCTTTATTAGTTTAACCCATAAGTAGCACCATGTAGCCTAGTAGAAATTGTAGATCATTTGAGATAGATCCTACCCCTAATAGTTAGTCAAGACCTTAAGTGGCTCCCTAAAAACTTAGACTATTCCTAGGAAAGAGTTAAAGGCACTTGTTACGAACTGATGACTATGACAAATCGCTGGCAAGGTAGCGACAGTTGCAGCCAGACGATTATGGTAGAGTAGTTGAATTACTTGCAGCCATACTGGCCAGGTGGCGTGGCAGTATTAGACTACGATACTTGACGGTTACGGGAAAAAGTCATAGTTATGAGATTCTAGACAGGTATCCCAAGATTCTCGACCCAATAAATATAATTGCCTTACAAACCTAGACAATAGCTTCAAAGAATGTGACTACTAGTAGAATTCTTGTAAGTTGGGTAGTGTAGACGAGTTAAAGGATGATAAAAAAGTGGATGGACAATAGATGAGGAAGTGTTAGAATGGCAGACCATGAGTTTTAGGAGTCCTGCTAGATACCAATGTAGTGTAATAGCTGTAGCTATCATTATGAATATGGGTTAATGTCAATTTCGAGGACAAAATTTTTGTAAGTTGGGTATGTCACGCCCCAGTCCCAAAATACCGAGGGACTAGACACGTGATAATGGCCAGCAGCACACACCGATGGACAAATCCAATTTAATGGATCCATCGGGGCGTACTTAAGCTGTAGTATAACAATAAATAGGTCCAAAGATACAAGTCACAGTCTATTCTAATCTCATCTACAACAGATAATCACAGATCAAAGGCCAGAATAAATACAGATAAATATAAATCAACAAGTCTAAATAAAAGTGCCTCGAAGAACAATCCAAGAATAAGTCTGGTACATCAATGAAATAGTCTGGAAATAAAATAACTAGAAACTGAAATAAATGAGTATCTCAAGCCAATACTCAAGAGAAGTCCTCTGGTACAATCTCGTCCTCAGATCCTGATTCTGCTCTAAGGTAGGCACCTACTCCTGCTAAGGCTAATGCTCCGATCCCGTATACCTCGGGATAGATCTCGTCAGCTAATCCTGGGGACATAATCCGGATCCAGGTCCTCAGGGGACATAGCAAGGTACAAGAAAGCTCATGCCAAAATAAATGCAGTACAGTAGATAATGAAATAAATAGGGTAAGTATGTAACCATCTATGTGAAAATGCAAGTGAGAGCATCACGAGTACTCAGGCTGAGACTACTACAAGCTCTGTGTCTGGGAGCCGGTAGCGGAGTCTACTATATGTTTTACTATGTGTTTACTATGGATTATATATATATATGAAATCAGCCTGTAGCCTGTATGTCTCTCCCCACCCAATGTAATCATACGTCTCATGTCCATGACACGCATGATCAATACTAAAGCAACAAGTCATATAATGTCTAGGAATATAATGTCTATGTCATAAACCTGTATCCTATACAGAATCACCACGAATATCTCAAGACGATTCTGTCTCATGAATAGTGTCAAGTGTCCTGGGTTATATTATACTTGATAAGACAAGTACAAGAATGTAAAGGGGTTACGAATGTCCATCTCTAGATGACATACACAACATCGCGTACGGTGTTGGCACCCGACTATTAATCGGACGCTAAGTACGTCACACGGTCCTAGGTCAAGCATGAACAACAATATAAATAAAGCAAGAAAATATGCAGCAAGAATGTAAAGTTGGCAAGGTATACTTGCCTACTGATGTATAACTAAGTCAAGGAATAAGTAGCAAAACTGCAGGATTTGGCAAGGTACACTTGCTTGGAGTTCTGGCTCCAACTATAGCTCTGGTCTCAGTGTGATCTGCAGGTACTACTCTGGTTGCTGAAATAAACATCACCATTAGATTCAGAAAATATCAAATAGCTAGAAATGCCTGTTCTTAAGTCCAATTTGGACACAGGGGCAAAAATGACATTTTCGGGTCAAAGCGGGGTCCACATGTGGGCCACTTTGCACCGAAAAATGTGTCAAGGTCAAAGGTATCCAATTTTGCCAAACTTAGTATCAATAAGTCAGGAACGATGATACGAACCCAACGGAACTTCCACAATTGGATTCCGATGAGCCGATCACAAAATCGCCCGTCAAGTGGAGCCTATGGGCCCACGATACGCGATTTTGTCAACGTTCTCAGAATCGAACCAAACTTGGGTCATAGGACCAGCGTATTGCTACGAGTTCGATGGCATAAGTTTCGTCTCGATCCGACGTGTGTACACAAAGTTACGACGTCTTCCAGAATGGACGGATACGGGGTATTGTCGACGGATATGCGTTGATTTCGGTGTGCACGCACATCCAAATCGACTTCTGCGAAATCCCACACGTCCGTATCAATGTCGTACACGCTTTTGTAAAGACCGCGTATGACAAAGTTGTCCCGTTTGGCCGGGCGCACTCAATTTCGGGGTGAAACATGGCGTTGTTTTTCCTGTTTTTGGATCGCGGTTTGCGATCACCACAGGATGCGATGCACCGAACGAGTTACACGGGCACCGAGAGGGTTATACAGTCTACGTATTGCAACTGACGGAATCGAAAATGGAGTTACAAGGTGAGAGAAAACAGTACCTGAACAAGGCCCCATGAATTTGTTTTTCACGTGTCCGTGCGTCAACTTCGTGTCCAGCGTCCCCTGTTGGATCCCGTTGCTCGCGTCCAGATCGAGGGCTCGTGTGTCCGCTTCTAGGGCTGTGTCCGGGGCTGGGTGGACTCGCCGGCGGAGGCAAGGTCGTCGAAGGCTGGGCTGCTGCCGTCGGTGGGTGGTCGAGTCGGGGTCTGAGGCGGTCGTCAGGTTCAGGGAAGAGTCGAGGGGTGATGGTGTTCGCCGGGCGGCAGGGCTGTGGGAAGAAGGAGGAAGGCGTCGAGGGGTCTTCGAAGGCTTCTGGGGCTGGGCGAACTCGGGTGGAGCGGTGGCGTGGGGGAGATCGACGGCCGAGGGGGTCGACTAGGCTGGCGGAGATGGGGACTCTGGAGGTAGTCGTCGGGATAGGAGGAGCACGGCGGAGGGATGGAGATGATAGGGGATGTCGGGCTGTGCGCTCGACGGGCCTGGCGGAGATGGGGGATGATCGGAGCTGCGGGTAGGTCGCGGGGGAAAGAGGAGATGACGGCGGCGGTTCTGATCTAGGGTTTCCGAGGCTGGGCACGGAAGTCGAGGCAGCTTTTATAGGCTGCTACAGGAATTCCGGTGACTAGGGTTCCTGATTTTGTTTCGGGTCCGATTCGGGTTTGGCTCAGATCCGACCCAACCCGACCCAATAAGCTGGTTTGGTTCGGTTCACGCAGCGGTTTGGTTCAGGTTTAGGTTTATATAACCAATAGTTCTTAGGGCTTAAAATGCTACTCCGGAGTCCAATAAATTCACCGAAAAATACCCTACGTCCGGTTTTCCATTTTACACCATAAAATATTATTTCCATAATATTTTAATATTAATTAACAATAATTAAAATTATTTAATTATCAAATGCCTAGGTTTTAATTACAAAAAAATCCTAAAAATTCCCGAAATTTTTTGAAAAATCCAAATTAAAAATTGTTGAAAATCAGGGGGCTTACAGGGTAGAATGTAAAACCCCTATTTCTAAAAATCATATTTTTTTATTAATTAATAATTTATCTATAGTAATTAGTGGCTAAATAGGAGAAATAGATTTTTAATAATTTTTATTTTAGGTGTTCGGGCACTTAGAGGATTTATGGGACCATCAGGAATTTTTCGGAATTTATTTCATGTAGGAGACCCCTTGAGCAGTTGCTAGCCTAACGGTGTGCATTATTCTAATCCATAAATTTTCTTACGAGTATATATATATATATATATATATATATATATATATATGTATGTATATATATATATATATATATATATATATATATATTATATATATATATATATTTTTTAAAAAGATAAAAGATAAAAGGAAAAGAAAAGAAAAGAAATAATTAATAAAACTAATAATACTAACCCCTTTCCAACGTTAGCAAACCAAATCAAAGCACAGCCACTATTCTTAAAGCAAACCACTTAGCAAACATTCCCATTACCACTTTTCCAATTCTAATTCCAAGTTTCAGCCAACAGACCCGCCCTTGCCCATTAGCCCACGACTAAGACCCGCGACCATTCTCTCTCTCCCTTTCAAATTAATATATATATATATATATATATATATATATATATATATATATATATATATATATTATTTCTCTAAATCCTAAACCTAATCATCCCAGACCCTCCTCTTCTCATCTAGACCTAGGGAGACCCGCCACCGCAGCCAGAGAACCCCGTCAGGCCGTCCAAATAAATCCCGATGACTGCGACCCCGCGCACTGCAGGTTCCCTCACGAGGTACCTTTATTCCGGAGTTGCTTCCCGTCGACTCGCTCAACCAAACGCCGTTCCGTCTTCACCGGTATGCTCACCCCTTAACCCTCTTCCATATATGTATGATAGAATACCTCGAACAACGTATACCCATAGGCGAAAATAGCGCCCAAGTTGGCGCAAACAGACCCAATTCTGAGATCGCAAAAAACTGCGGTGACCACCCATGTTGCCGAGTTCGTATCTCCCACCACAGAGATCCGAATTCGATGATTCTTTTTGGTATGTGTAGAACACTTGACCTAGTTCATTTTCTGTTAAATAACCCTAGATTATTAACTGTTGTGGACAGAATTAAATTCGTCACAAAACCCCGTGAACCCACTTTTTCCAGATTTCAAAAAGTTGTGAAACGGAGCGTGCCCCGCCAAACGGGACCGTACTGCCGTGTACCGAGTGTACAGAACGGTTCACGCAGCGTAACCGGACATGTAAAAATTTGTGGAAATTGATTCGGACGCGTATATGCGCCGGAATTAGCCCGTATCCGCGAACACACCTCGTGTCGCAACTTTTGTGGAAGTCGTGCGCATTTTGTGCACGCTTGTCAGATTGCGATAAAACTTGCGCCATTGGACTCGTGGTAACGCGCTGGTCCTGAGACTTAATTTTCACGTAATTCTGAGACGGTTGACCAAATCGCCAATTGGCGGGCCCCACAGTTGACTTTTTGGACAAAATTGTGTTCGGCCCATCGGAATCCACATTTGGACATACCGTTGGGTTCGTATTGACATTTAGAGTTGTTTGACCTATAATTTGCCCCATTTAGAGACTGTTACCCTTGGCACGTTTTTTGGTGCAAAGTGGGCCACACGTGGACCCCACTTTTATTCGAAATTATCGTTTTGCCCCTGTGTCCAAATTGGATGAAAGGGAAGTGCTTTTTAGATATTTTGCTTATTCTGGGAACGTTGGTGATATTTATTTCAGCATCGGGAGACGTTCATTCTGAGGCCGTAGCTTCTGACTCTTGGTGTTGACATCGGGACACTATATTTTGCAGCTTTCTTGCCAGGCAAGATACCTTGCCAAATTATTTACAGTATTTTGCATGCTTAGTATATTTCTGTATATTTATTATATTTCTGTTTATTTATTGCATGTGTAGTTCCTTTCAGTCATTACTATATATTAGATATGTTGACACACACTTGACACTTAGTATCATAGAGGACAATCATTAAGCGTATGGGCTTTTAACCACTCTGGTAAACCGTAGTATATAGTTCGCACTACGGGAGTGTGTCGCGCTGGTCGCTACCCCCGCGGTATATCGATTTCTGGAGTCTCGCTGGTCGTTACCTCCGCGGTATGTCGATTTCTGATGTCCATTGACGTATGTGTGAGTTGTGAGGTAGATCGAGTAGCCTACCCTTGCCCATACGTTAAAAAGTTGTCCTCATTGCATTCATATAGATTGTCTTATACAACGTACTTATTTATTTTCAAACATTATGCATGTTCACTGTATTTAAATTGGCATGTGTTTTGTGTATCTTGTTACGTCCCTCTGAGGACCTGGTCCCCTGCCAGGTGTATCTG
Organism: Iris macrosiphon; assembly: GCA_036927795.1. Lineage (NCBI taxonomy): Eukaryota > Viridiplantae > Streptophyta > Magnoliopsida > Asparagales > Iridaceae > Iris > Iris macrosiphon. The sequence continues at coordinate 78,100,370 of JAYESA010000016.1, forward strand.
CTCTTGAGTATTTGCAGGAGTACGGGCCTGGACCTGACGCATTACTTTCTGCCGAGGAGGTCTTACCTTCTGAGCATCTTTGATTATATCTAGCGATGGATTCTTTTAGCTGATACACTTCTGTCTTCACATTATTTTATATTGGAGATTTTATACTCCTCTCTCATTTTAGTTTTGGATATAGTCCTTGGTAGTGGATTTGTCTCCACCCGACTATTATTTTGGATATTTCAGACTCCTTATTCTAGTTTAGTATTTCTTTTCTATGACTTGTTGTGTGGATGAGATTAGCATATCTGTGACTTGTGACATTATATATACCACTTGTGGATTGATATTCATATTACAACGTACGTGTGGATTTCGGTTTCCATATATTGGAGTTGCCATATCCATGCGGCTGGCATGCTTACGTGTCCTAGTCTTACGTATTTTGGGACTGGGGCGTGACAGAGGGAAGGAGGAGTTGAACAAGAGGAGATGGGTAGGGGTCGGCTAGGTGTTTGGGTTGCAGTAGAAAAGAGAAGAGAAAAGAAAAGAAAAATTGTTTTTATATATGTAAAAAGTAGGGTCTTGGGGTTGACCTAAGGGATTGGGCTTGGTCTACACCTCCTTGGAGTGGACCTTGGCTTGTCATGTAGGTATTGGAGGGCTATAATTTGTATTATTTAAAATGCAAGGCTAGGGTTAAATGAGGGGGCGATGTTGTGTGTTGCACATTCCAAAAATTATAGAAAAAATTTATATGAAGGGGAAATGGGTTTCTTCATGTGTTGTGTCCAATGGTGTGGACACCTCAATGCATTTTTGTATAAAAGCGTCCAACAATTAGAAAATTACACAAAGATGAAAATTGGATTAAATTAATTAAAATAATATAGATGGTGTTCTAAAATTAATTAGAAGTATATGGGGCTAAAATTAGGTGGAACACAAGTATCATGGACATAGAGGACTCATGATAGAATATTATCATAAATTAGGTTGCACAAAACGGATCAAGATTGTGTCTCCAATTTTGATTGGAACGCACAAGGATACAAAGTTGAATTTATATAGAATTAAATATAAACGTCTGTGACGAATATTTATGCGACTAAAATGTAGCACAAGAGAGTATAATTATAAATTACACATAGGTCAGAATAGATGACTGGCACGTCTAGAACAAGGGTGTGAAATTTATAGGAAGGCAATGGCTAGTGTAGTGCTCCAATTATCAAAGCAACGGTAAGGTGCACGAAGTGATACAAATATTATAAAATCAATTAAGACACAGTGTTCTATTTCTAATTGGATTCAAACTAGCCATAGTTTCTCTATCTAGGCCAAGTAATCCTAATTTTGGGTGAGGGGGTTTACAGCTATGATATATATAAAGTGGGGTATGATCACATAATCTGCTAATATTTCTCCCGCCCCAACTAGTAAAGTGGATCCAACCATGACACATTACGATACACGATAAATGTCCAATATATCATGTACAATGTCTAATATCAATGTCGAGTACAATATCAATACGATAAACAATGTAACATCTCATGACTGCAGATCTAATCTATATACTAGTCCGTGTAGCACAGTGTCAAGAATTAAATATAACATTTCTAAATACTTGAATTATAAAAATTATCAAATAACAAAAATTATCAGCGAGTGTACTCGCCTGTGGTCCTGAGCAGGCAATACCAATATCTTGCTCTCGAGGTCTCATAGAACGATCAAATGGTCCTATATTTATATAATATTAATATAATAACATCATCCATTACACTAGTACAACTGAACTTAGAAACTAATGCAAGCATGGGTGGTACTGGTCAACTAGCAAGGTCAAGTATGCACGTCTAAATGTACATGTATTATGTCCTCGAATACTGTGCATAACAAGACAGTCAACTAACACTAACACATATCTAAAATTCTAAATCCCATATAACACCAACACATGTCTAAGCTAGTATATTAGTGTACACCAGGCAGACAGTTCACTAATGCTTAGGGTCATGCAAATATATAAATACGGGATACCCACAACTAACACTAAATAAATAATTCCCATGAAGTATATATATAATCTAAATATTATACACACATGCGCACGTGTGCACACTAGTTATTAGGGTTCATCATCACAGTGTCATACAACACACAACATGAAAGAGGGAGGCAAGTTCGAACCTTGGTGCACATGATGAGGAGGGGGTGGCGCCGGGAAGATAGTGCTGTCGCTGTGGCGGTAGCTGCTCGCCGGGAAGGAGATCGACGGTGATGGTGTCGACGAAGTCGGGGCGGTTGATGTTGAGAACGAAGGCTGTCGTGGGTGGCCGCTGCTCGGGGTGACTGGAGATGGTGATGACGACGATGATGATGGAGGTCCGACTAGGTCGGTCGTCGTGATGGAATGGAGATGGTCGATGAAGCAGGTGGTTCTATCGGGGTGGTCGTGTGGTCGGGGAGGTCGGGCTCCAGCGGGATAGGATCAGAGAAGAAAGTGGTGGTGATGGTGGTCACTGCTCGGGGTGACGGTGGTTGCAGTGGCGGTTGTTCAGGCGGGGTAGGGGTGAAGTCGGGATGGAGGCGGTGGCTCGGTGGTTGCAGTCGGTGCTCGGAGAGGGAATAAAGTCGGGGGTCGTCGTATTGGCTGTGGTGGTATGGTGATGGCGAGGTGGTGGTGGTGGTGAGCTCGTCGTGGAGATCGACGGTCGGCGGAGATGACTGATGTCGGGGTCGACACTGACCGGAGATGGTGGTGGCCGACTGTGGGGAAGGTGGTGATGATGATGATGAGGTCGGGGATGATGGATGAGGGTGGTGGTGATCTGCTCGTCGTGGAGATCGACGGTGGGCGACCGGGGCGTGGTCGAGGCTGCTGTTGGTGGAGGATTGTCCCGATGGTGGAGATGAAGTCGGGGTGCTGTGCTCAGGCGGGGGAAGGTGACCGGAGATGGTGTAGATGATGGCGGTACACGGATAGGCGGCTGCTCGGGGTGATCGATGAAATGGTCTGGGAGATATCGGGGTGGCTGTCGGTCGGGAAAGGACTGCTCCGACGGTGAATAGTAGAGGAAAGTTAGGGTTTAGGTTGAGTTGGATGTTGATGATGGAAAAATAATAGAGGATAAGTTTTTGTTTGAGGAAGAAAAGAGGGTGATGATTACCTAGGGATTTGGGCCGGCCATGTACTCCTTGGGATGGGGTTGGCTTTTATATGAAGGAAATTGGGTGGCTAGGATAGAGTGTATTTGAATGGAGGGCTTGGATGGTGAGATAGAAAGTTTTGAGTGTTGCACACTCCAAAAAATAGGAAAAATTTATGTGATCGGTCAATGAGGGAGGGGGATGTTTCTTCATATGTTGGATCCAATGGGAGGTGGACACCTCATTGAACTTTTTCATAAAAGCCCCCAACAAATGGAAAATTGCACAATAGGTGAGATTTGGGATTGAATGAGGAAAAATACCATGTTTGGTGTGATGTAGTAGATAAAAATGGTGTGTAGTATTTAGTATGAACTTTGAGGGTGTGAGTGGGGGTTTGGGTTGGTGTTGGGTCTAGTTTTGGGTTAAGTTGGGTCATTACACCAATTAATTAAAATTAATATAAATGATGTTCTTAAATTAATTGGGAGTACATGGGATTAAAATTAGGTGGGACACAAGTGTCATAGACGTAGAAGACTCAGAATAAAATATTGTCATAATTTGGGTTGTACAAAATGGGTCGAGATTGTGTCTCCAATTTTGATTGGAATGGACAAGGATGCAAAGTTGGATTTATTTGGATTTAAAAATAAATATTTGTGATGAATATTGTGTGACTAAAATGAAGCACAAGAGAGGGTATTTATGTTATACAAAGGTCAGAATGGAAGACTGACACATTTAGGACAAGGGTATAAAATTTGTTGGAAGGAAAAGCTACTGTAGCGCTCCAAATATCGAAGCAACGATAGGACACAATAATTGAATAAAAATCACAGTGGTGAATTATAAACCCCAATAATTAATCCTGAATAATACTAATAAATCCATAATCCTATATTTTGGTCAAGGATTCATCTGGTGGATTTCTAGGTCTAGTCCACTAACCCATGCATTAATGAACATAGTATATATATATATATATATATATATATATATATATATATATATATATATATATATATATATATATATATATCATAAAATTATAAAATATACACAATACTTATAAATAATAAAAAGATAAAAATACCCCTATTTTGGAATGTGGTAGTGACAAGTCTACCCTCCTTAAAAAACTTCGTCATCAAAATTGAATTAAACTATCATAAGAACATACAATCAGACAAGAATTATACCTCAACTTGTGCTCTGATGCTCAAATATTTATACAGGTTTGTGATGTACTAGACCCACACTCTCAACTATGGCATCAACTCAATTATCCCCAAATACCCTGATATATGTGATGCACGCAACATTCTGATATACTCAAACACTATGATATGTATCACCTGGACACACCTTCATCCTCTATCATATACTTAACTCTGGTACATTTACTCATTAATTCATATCCCTATATGCTGAAACCCATATCAACTAATCACTAGTGTCACTACCACATTCCAAAAACAGGGGTATTTTCGACTTTTTATAATATTTAATATTATGGTAGTTATAATTAAGTAATTGCGTGATAATTATTTGTTTTGAATAAATATGTGAGATGTATAATTTAATATATATTATATACAGTGTTCATTTGTGTTTGAGCTGGTAGATTTGACCTAGAAGCCCAATAGGTGAAACCTGTCCCAAATTGTGGAATTTTGTAATAAATTGTTTTATTTATAAATTATTTATTGGAGATTTTAATTAATTACCGTAATTTATTTAATTATTGCGCATTGCCTTGCTTCGATAATTGGAGCGCTACCCTGACTTTTGCCTGCCAATGAATTTCACAATCTTGCCCTAGACATGCCCGCCTTCCATTCTGCTATTTTTGCAACTCATATTTATGCTCTGTACAATATTTCTGGCCGCACAAAAATTATCGCGGACGTTATTTAATAAATTCCTATTTTTTATCGTTGTGCGTTCCAATCGAAAATTGGAGGCAATCTTGACCTATTTTTCGTGCGGCCCAAATTAGGATAATATTCTGTTCTGAGTCTTTTTCACTATTGGTATTGATGACCTGACCTGATTTTGGCCCCATGTACTCCTAATTAATTGTTGAACACAACTTGCATTTATTTTTATTTAAATTGAGGATACTATTTTATCTGATTCTAAAATCCCAAATTAATTCCAGTGCCCTGTTATTTGAGCCCACACAAATCTTACAGCGCCCCTGACCCTACAAAACACCGGACACCGAATCGCCCGCCAAATTTTCGTCATTTCATGCGTCTGTGCAAATACCCCAAATTTAAGGGGGTCAATTTGCAAATTGGTATTTTGTGTCAACACCTCATTTGTTTAAAACAATGAGGGAGCCCTATTAATATTTTAATTAAATCTCTCACCCTCATCCCCCATGAATTATTTTTCTCTCCATGTCAAATCTGAGCCACTCATTCTAAGGGTTCAAATCCTCACCCTCCATCACACCCTCTCTCCCTATTTAATATCTTGTACCCTCAAACCCTAATCCCAAGAAACCTAGGTTTTCCCCCACCTCACAAGCCTCCAAAATTCCTCAAGCCTCCAACGTAGGGAACCAACCTCTTCCTTTCTTCTTCTTCTTCTTCTATTTTCTTCTTCTTTTCCTTTCTTCTTCTTCTTCTTCTTCTTCCTTGTTCTTTTGAACTTAAATTCAAATGGGGAGGGGGGGGGGGGAACTCAACTCAGTTCCTGTTCATCCCTCACCCTCCACTGTGCAAGCACCCCCGGCCGACCATCAGTCACTGTTCACCCGGCGCCGGCGCTCCACCCTCCAGCTGCTCATCTCCCTCCGGCCACGGCATCACCCACCGGCCGGCAAGCTCCTCCTCCACCTCACGAGTTCCTCCTCCCACTGTGATCGTCATCACCACCATTAATCCCATCAACTTTCGGCCATCCCGAGCCCACCGACCGGCCAGACTCCTCCCGCTGCACGACCCCGGCGGCTCCCTCTGCGTTCTCCCTCCGGCGCTGCACTGAACTCCGGTCAGCCAGTGCTCGGACTCCCTCTGCAACTCCAGTCAGCCAAGACTCCGACAACCCCTCTGAACTCCGGAGTGCACAGTCCGGCGTAGCCCGACGACTCCCTCCCTGCGGTGTACCCCGGTGGCTCCGCTGTCTACACTCCGACGCCAAGCCGAGCTCCACCCGACTGCAGTCCGGCGGCCGCTGTCAGTCCGGTCATCCCGAGCACCCATCCCTGGCGGCTCTCTGTGTACTCCCCGCGGTGACTGCCCCGACCCAGCCGTTCTACCGCCGACCCATACAGCTTCTCCGGCGCTGTCCCCTCCGGTCCGGCCATCTTTTCGGCCAGCCGACCACAGTAAACTCCTTCCCTTTCCTTCTTTATATATATATATATATATATATATATATATATATATATATATATATATATATATATATATATGTATATATATATGTATGTATATATATATCTAATGTATTGTATATATGATTGTATATATATTATTTAATGTGTAGGTATATGAATAGAGTATTATTTTAATTAATGTCTAATACAGGTATACGTACAGTATTTATTTAATGTTTAATATATGTATAAGTATATAAATGTATTATTAAAATTCTATTGTATATATTATTTAATGTGTAGACATGTATATATATGTATATTGGTATATATTTTGTATATGTAAATATGTATTTTTAAACTAATGTTTAGTAGTATATGTGTTAGTATATATTATTTAATGTGTAGGTATTTAACGTATACATATTAAATAATATTTTTGGTATACATATAATGTATGGGTATATGTATATATATTTATATATATATACATTGGGTTATTTTTATGATATCTATTTAATAAAAAGTATATGCTAGTATAAATTTAATTTGGTGTATTAGTGTTAGTATATTAAATGAAAATGTTGACTATATATATATATTCTAAAATGTATTTTTGGCATATATATGAGTATACATATATAATGTTCAACTAGTATAAATCAAATATGTATTTTAAAAGGCATATATATATATATTGTAAATATATTTAAATTTGGTGCATGTATAAAATATTGTAAGTATAAATTATTATGTTTATATATACGTACAAGAGTTATTTATTTTAAAGAATATATTTATACATATATCTATTATTGTAATTTATGGAAATTATATATATTAGTTAGTTAATGAGATGTTTATTTAAATATGTATCCCTACTAGGTGACCCTAACGGACTAGTGCCCTGCCTGGCATGACCCTGAAGCCAGTGTTTATAGACTGTGTGTTAGCGTAGCATCTGATGCAAATGTTATATTTGAAATATTTTTAGGACTGTTGGTTCCTCCAGACGACACTCTGGGACAGGACATTGGTATTGACAGCTAAGGACCCAAGGCGAGTACATTCTCTGATTAGTTTCTAATTTATGATATCTCCTATGTTCACTGTATCTAGTGTAAATATCCATGTTCTTGACACATTGGTTACACGGATTGGTATACACGGATCTCGTCATGAGATGTTATTCCTTATTCATGGTGTAGCTTGTACAAGACTTGTTTCCTTGTTATCTTGTGCATGTACAGACACTGATTTCCGGGGAGACTTGCTACCTCCCTAGGGAATCCCGTACCATAGCGTACCATGATTGGATCTACTATACCAGTCGGGGGTGGGGAGTATTTTAGTGTAGATATGTGATCATACCCAACTTTATATGCACCATAGCTCACCCCACATCTCACGTCGGGTGCGGCCTGACCCTCTCCGTGCCTCATAGCTGTTACATGTGATTAGCCTGACCTCTACATGCATCATAGCTAACCAACGGTTAGCCTGACCTTCGTGAATCATAGCTAATCACATGTAACCAGCCTGATCAAGATCCCAAGCCGATCACATGTTAAAGCTAGTACTCAAACACTTAGTCATAGGTTCTTGCTCATGGACAGATTGTTTCTTCTCCTGTGTTTACTTACAGTATTTTCAGCATTTCTTTTATTTCTCGTACCTATACATGCTTCTGGTATATTTCCATCTAGAACTGCTACATAGTTTATGTCATTTATATAGAACTGCTATTTAGAGATGTACTTTGCTCCTTCCTGACTGGAAAAATATTTTTCCAGACTGTGACCTTAGTGGACTTGTTTCGGACACTTGGGAATTGGTTGTTACTGATTGCAGGTATGATTATTTTGTCATTAGACTTGTGTTATATTCTTTTGTTTCTTCAAATTCTTATCGTGCTGTAGTTGTGATTGAGTATGTTGTTCATTTTATAGTGATATCCACGTGTCCTTATGGAGTTGGGTATTCACGTGAGTTTGATTAGATAGTTACATGACCTAGACAGCGTTCTACCGCCGATGCTGCGGCGTAGGCTGGACGTACCCACGCACTCGTGCCCCTAAACCGGGTGCGGGTCGTGACACATTTTTAGTGGTGGCTCATGCAGGTCAGACTTCGCTAGTTATGCGATGTCGTAGTAGTGCGACGTCATAGTTGTACTACTGCGTACCTGCTATAGAATATAGGACATAGGATACTAGGATGAGAGAGGATACTCAATCACAAACTATTTGAGAGATTCCTGGGATGACCCTTGAGAATCTCATTATAAATTCCAATTTAAATCTTTCCCCTTTGTTCCCGTCTGCTCTCGCTTGTTGTTATTGAACTTGATCCTTATTGATCAGTTATTAAATTAAAATCTTGGTATCATTGTTGAGTTTGATTCTTGTTGACCAGTTGTTAAATTTAATTCTTGGTATCGTTGTTGAATTAATTTCATATCGAGATGAATTTTATGGGCTAAAATTTATGGTATCATCTGATGACATATGTTGATGAGGACAGTGAGAAAGGTAAAGCGTCTACTTTGGGTTATGGACCTTAAAGTTTATCGCAGCCATATTAGCTGTGGTGACGAAAACGTAGGAACCTGACTTGGATGTACATACTATAGTTATGAAACTTAGAGTCTCTCGCAGCCATACCGGTTGGCGTGGCGAAGATTCTAGACGACATGATTATAGAGTTGCATACCTTAGTTACAAAACCTATCGTTTATCGCATCTATGCTTACTGGCGTGACGAGGATTCTAAGTGTCATGATTTCAGACAGACGTGTATGATTATCAGGTTGTATCTTAAATTGGTTCTTAAAGTATCATCTCAAGACTTATCTATTTATGTTATTCCAGGACTTTGTTCCATCGCTTCTTTTTTTTACTAGCAGTAAAGATACCTTCCGTCTTTGATCCAGTTCCTTTTGAGCTTATTTTCTTTGAGGATTCTTTGTTAGTATAATTAGTGACTTGCAATTTTGGTTGTGTCTTGTATTAGTTTGACTGAGTGTGACTTGTGAGTTTGTAAGTATTTCTTATGTTGGACATGGGAGCATTAGGCATTAATCTAGAGTTAGCCCTTAGCATAGTACCTTGTAACAATGGTTCTAGGATAAGGTCATTAGAGACTGTGAGTAGAAGGAGAGTATAGGGTATCAGTGATAGTTCAAGAGTTAGTATCAGAGCCAACATACCTGTCCTGGATAATCATGATTATGCAATTGGATGATCTACGTGAACAATTAGGTATCAAGAAATTATGTTAAGAATTAATGGATCATGATTCAATTTGATGATTGATATCAGATATGTTAAAAGTAAAGAAGGATATATGCATAAAGAGTTGTAATGAAGTGTCATGAGTGGAGAAATATCGGAATTGGTAATGAAAATGGTGAGGCGTATCATGGATTAGTTAACAGGCTATAAAAGGTTAAAGGGAAATACATATACATCAATTGAGATGAGAACCATATACTTGCCCATGAGAGTAAAGAAACATGAGTATTATAGAAGGAACAGGTAAACATGAGTTCTAATGAGCTTGATGAGATGATCCATTAATGAAGCTAGTGATATAATACCAAGAGTGCTCATGATTCTATATCGAGGATTGGTCGAGAATAACGTTAATAACAGTAAGCACTCTGTGCGATGATAATTGGGTGATATACCAGTTGACATAAATTAAAATCATGAAAGAAAATATAGGTGGTGATAACGTTAATCATAGGAGGTAATAGTACAAGTGGTTCAGGCAGTACAATTTTAGTACACAATTATAGACACTAGATGCATTGAGTGCACCTTGAGTATCAGAGGCCGTGAGCACTGATATGTACCCTTGTGGAATTATAAATTAAAAGGTGGAAATAAAAATTTTATTTTTAGAATAATTAAGGAGTTGAGATTATGTCATTAAAATTTTTTTTTTGAGGATTTCAAATATTGATTCAATAAAAAATGGTCAAGGCTACAAAGATTTTAGAAGTGATTAAAATTTTTATTCAATGTTGAGTATCTGACTTTGAGGAGGCATATGCATTTATTTTTAAGTTGATCGAGAAGTTAAACCTTGATGAGTATTTTGAGAATTAAATTTATGGTGGATGAGAAATATGAATATTAATATATGAGAAGATGATATACATGTGTAAGGATCTGATGACTTGAGCATGATTGAGGTGGCACCGCAGACTGACTTGGGTGTCCATCTAGAGTTGCATTAGAAAGGGTTTAGCACTTAGTATGGTGTTACACTTGGTGTGCACTGGAATGATGAGAAAATAGTATGGACAATTGTAGTAGGAACGGGAACTGACAGAGAGTATGGTACTAAGGAGATAGAGGTATCAACTTGAATGCATTATTGAATCATGATTATATTAGAGATTCTTGGCATCAGATTTAGGTGTAAATAGACGTGTGTGCAATATGGATATATTCAGGGATCTTGTGGATAAATGATTAGTTAATATGGATATCAGTGTACAGGAATAGGAGTTAGTTAGTAAATGTGCCAGGGTTAAGAGTATGTTAGAGATAGGGATACTGCAGAAAATATGTTAACAGGTTCTTTCTTTTCTTTCCTAATGTTCTTTTTCGTCTTTTGGCTGAATTTTCCCTAGTACTGTAGTTCATATACATGATTTTTCTTGTTAGGATATAGTTAGTAGTACACCCTGACAGAGAATGCAATACCATGATAAGACAGACCATAACCATGCATGTTTTCCCTAAGTTGTTGTTGTATGACTGTAGGTAAAATTTTTCTTAGACCATGATCGTTGGGGTTTTGATCATAACAAAGATTTATGAAAAGGTTATGACTTGACAAATGGGACAAGATGATTAGAAATTCAAGGATAAGCATTCATGAGTTGATATAACAGAATTGCTGGATCATTGGTTTTACAAAGATCGAGGTATGATTGAAATTTGAGGATAAACGCTAATTTAAATAAAGGATTAAAAATTTAACATGGCAGAATTGATGATTATTAATTTCAGGAAGGTTGATTGTGATATAATTTATCATTAAAATTGAGGAAAGTTTGGAAAATTATCATTATATGTATTTGATTGCAATATAGTAATTTAAAATTTTATATTGGGGACGTTGCATTTGAAGGATCCATAAGTGTCGCATTACTAAGTATTTTGAGGAAAAAGAAAACTGAAGAATCAGATCATTGATGGATTATTGTTTGGATTAAGACTTTTTGGGACGAGAATCAATACATTGAGTGAAATTAAATTTGAGGAACAGATATCAATTCCGAGTATAAATTTTTAAGTTAAATTCGTGGGAATTGTGAGGAGATGGAATCTGATTTTTATTTTGAGAATATTTCCAAAATTTTTGAAAATTGCGAAACGACAAGGTGGATTATTTCAGGATTTTGTGGGTTGTTAAATTTTACTATTTATGGAAATAATAATGTGTATGAATAAACACTCCTATGAGGACTTTAAATTTTGAGGACGAAATTCTTTTAAGGTGGGTAGACTTGTCACTACCACATTCCGAAAACAGGGATATTTTCGACTTTTTATAATATTTAATATTATGGTAGTTATAATTAAGTAATAGCGTGATAATTATTTGTTTTGAATAAATATGTGAGATGTGTAATTTAATATATATTATATACAGTGTTCATTTGTGTTTGAGCTGGTAGATTTGACCTAGAAGCCCAATAGGTGAAACCTGTCCCAAATTATGGAATTTTGTAATAAATTGTTTTATTTATAAATTATTTATTGGAGATTTTAATTAATTACCGTAATTTATTTAATTATTGCGCATTGCCTTGCTTCGATAATTGGAGCGCTACCCTGACTTTTGCCTGCCAATAAATTTCACAATCTTGCCCTAGACATGCCCGCCTTCCATTCTGCTATTTTTGTAACTCATATTTATGCTCTGTACAATATTTCTGGCCGCACAAAAATTATCGCGGACGTTATTTAATAAATTCCTATTTTTTATCGTTGTGCGTTCCAATCGAAAATTGGAGGCAATCTTGACCTATTTTTCGTGCGGCCCAAATTAGGATAATATTCTGTTCTGAGTCTTTTTCACTATTGGTATTGATGACCTGACCTGATTTTGGCCCCATGTACTCCTAATTAATTGTTGAACACAACTTGCATTTATTTTTATTTAAATTGAGGATACTATTTTATCTGATTCTAAAATCCCAAATTAATTCCAGTGCCCTGTTATTTGAGCCCACACAAATCTTACAGCGCCCCTGACCCTACAAAACACCGGACACCGAATCGCCCGCCAAATTTTCGTCATTTCATGCGTCTGTGCAAATACCCCAAATTTAAGGGGGTCAATTTGCAAATTGGCATTTTGTGTCAACACCTTATTTGTTTAAAACAATGAGGGAGCCCTATTAATATTTTAATTAAATCTCTCACCCTCATCCCCCATGAATTATTTTTCTCTCCATGTCAAATCTGAGCCACTCATTCTAAGGGTTCAAATCCTCACCCTCCATCACACCCTCTCTCCCTATTTAATATCTTGTACCCTCAAACCCTAATCCCAAGAAACCTAGGTTTTCCCCCACCTCACAAGCCTCCAAAATTCCTCAAGCCTCCAACGTAGGGAACCAACCTCTTCCTTTCTTCTTCTTCTTCTTCTTCTTCTTCTTCTTCTTCTATTTTCTTCTTCTTTTCCTTTCTTCTTCTTCTTCTTCCTTGTTCTTTTGAACTTAAATTCAAATGGGGAGGGGGGAGAACTCAACTCAGTTCCTGTTCATCCCTCACCCTCCACTGTGCAAGCACCCCCGGCCGACCATCAGTCACTGTTCACCCGGCGCCGGCGCTCCACCCTCCGGCTGCTCATCTCCCTCCGGCCACGGCATCACCCACCGGCCGGCAAGCTCCTCCTCCACCTCACGAGTTCCTCCTCCCACTGTGATCGTCATCACCACCATTAATCCCATCAACTTTCGGCCATCCCGAGCCCACCGACCGGCCAGACTCCTCCCGCTGCACGACCCCGGCGGCTCCCTCTGCGTTCTCCCTCCGGCGCTGCACTGAACTCCGGTCAGCCAGTGCTCGGACTCCCTCTGCAACTCCAGTCAGCCAAGACTCCGACAACCCCTCTGAACTCCGGAGTGCACAGTCCGGCGCAGCCCGACGACTCCCTCCCTGCGGTGTACCCCGGCGGCTCCGCTGTCTACACTCCGACGCCAAGCCGAGCTCCACCCGACTGCAGTCCGGCGGCTGCTGTCAGTCCGGTCATCCCGAGCACCCATCCCCGGCGGCTCTCTGTGTACTCCCCGCGGTGACTGCCCCGACCCAGCCGTTCTACCGCCGACCCATACAGCTTCTCCGGCGCTGTCCCCTCCGGTCCGGCCATCTTTCCGGCCAGCCGACCACAGTAAACTCCTTCCCTTTCCTTCTTTATATATATATATATATATATATATATATATATATATGTATATATATATGTATGTATATATATATCTAATGTATTGTATATATGATTGTATATATATTATTTAATGTGTAGTTATATGAGTAAGTATTATTTTAATTAATGTCTAATACAGGTATACGTACAGTATTTATTTAATGTTTAATATATGTATAAGTATATAAATGTATTATTAAAATTCTATTGTATATATTATTTAATGTGTAGACATGTATATATATGTATATTGGTATATATTTTGTATATGTAAATATGTATTTTTAAACTAATGTTTAGTAGTATATGTGTTAGTATATATTATTTAATGTGTAGGTATTTAACGTATACATATTAAATAATATTTTTGGTATACATATAATGTATGGGTATATGTATATATATTTATATATATATATACATTGGGTTATTTTTATGATATCTATTTAATAAAAAGTATATGCTAGTATAAATTTAATTTGGTGTATTAGTGTTAGTATATTAAATGAAAATGTTGACTATATATATATATATTCTAAAATGTATTTTTGGCATATATATGAGTATACATATATAATGTTCAACTAGTATAAATCAAATATGTATTTTAAAAGGCATATATATATATATTGTAAATATATTTAAATTTGGTGCATGTATAAAATATTGTAAGTATAAATTATTATGTTTATATATACGTACAAGAGTTATTTATTTTAAAGAATATATTTATACATATATCTATTATTGTAATTTATGGAAATTATATATATTAGTTAGTTAATGAGATGTTTATTTAAATATGTATCCCTACTAGGTGACCCTAACGGACTAGTGCCCTGCCTGGCATGACCCTGAAGCCAGTGTTTATAGACTGTGTGTTAGCGTAGCATCTGATGCAAATGTTGTATTTGAAATATTTTTAGGACTGTTGGTTCCTCCAGACGACACTCTGGGACAGGACATTGGTATTGACAGCTAAGGACCCAAGGCGAGTACATTCTCTGATTAGTTTCTAATTTATGATATCTCCTATGTTCACTGTATCTAGTGTAAATATCCATGTTCTTGACACATTGGTTACACGGATTGGTATACACGGATCTCGTCATGAGATGTTATTCCTTATTCATGGTGTAGCTTGTACAAGACTTGTTTCCTTGTTATCTTGTGCATGTACAGACACTGATTTCCGGGGAGACTTGCTACCTCCCTAGGGAATCCCGTGCCATAGCGTACCATGATTGGATCTACTATACCAGTCGGGGGTGGGGAGTATTTTAGTGTAGATATGTGATCATACCCAACTTTATATGCACCATAGCTCACCCCACATCTCACGTCGGGTGCGGCCTGACCCTCTCCGTGCCTCATAGCTGTTACGTGTGATTAGCCTGACCTCTACATGCATCATAGCTAACCAACGGTTAGCCTGACCTTCGTGAATCATAGCTAATCACATGTAACCAGCCTGATCAAGATCCCAAGCCGATCACATGTTAAAGCTAGTACTCAAACACTTAGTCATAGGTTCTTGCTCATGGACATATTGTTTCTTCTCCTGCGTTTACTTACAGTATTTCCAGCATTTCTTTTATTTCTCGTACCTATACATGCTTCTGGTATATTTCCATCTAGAACTGCTACATAGTTTATGTCATTTATATAGAACTGCTATTTAGAGATGTACTTTGCTCCTTCCTGACTGGAAAAATATTTTTCCAGACTGTGACCTTAGTGGACTTGTTTCGGACACTTGGGGATTGGTTGTTACTGATTGCAGGTATGATTATTTTGTCATTAGACTTGTGTTGTATTCTTTTGTTTCTTCAAATTCTTATCGTGCTGTAGTTGTGATTGAGTATGTTGTTCATTTTATAGTGATATCCACGTCTCCTTATGGAGTTGGGTATTCACGTGAGTTTGATTAGATAGTTACATGACCTAGACAGCGTTCTACCGCCGATGCTGCGGCGTAGGCTGGACGTACCCACGCACTCGTGCCCCTAAACCGGGTGCGGGTCGTGACAACTAGTCCATAAGATATACATGGATACATCCACATTGCACACACATGTCTATTGATACCAAAATCTGATACCAAGAACCTCTAAGACAACCATAGGTTTAATGATGCATCCAAAGTTGATACCCCTATCCCTTAGGTACCACTGTTTCTACTACAAGCATACCCACTGCTAGCTCTCTTACCTACTATAATTGTTTATACTAGTTGTTCTTATCACTCAAGTGTATACCAAAGTACAATATAGCACACTAAGTACTACTCCCTCTAATACAACTCTAGATGGACATCCAAGTCAGTTTGTAGTGCCATCTCAGGCATGCTTAAGCCAACAGATCCTTACACATGCATATCAACCACTCATATACTGATACACATTTCTTACCCACATATATCTAAGTATACATATACATATATATATATATATATATATATATATATATATATATATATATATATATATATATATATATATATATATATATATATATATATATATATATATATATATATATACTCACAGTCTCTAACACTAAAGGTATACACAAACACACCAATTGTCTATACCCCTCAACTGTGTACTAAAATTTGCACTGCCTGGATTACTTGCACTATTACTTCTAATAATTTTCTATCCATATTAACTGATACACCAATCTAATATTATCATATGAGGTACTTACTGTTACTAGCACATTGCTCAACTAATCCTTGATATAGAAACACTAGCACTCTTGGTATAATAATACTAGCTTCATCATTAGATTACCTCATCACACTGATGTAGAAGCATGAAAAATACGCCGGATGACTATACGTGGCATATTGGCGCAGGGCAGCGTAAACAGGGTGCTCCATCGCCTCCAGGGCGTAAAACTCATCTTCTTTCAAATGCAGCATTAGGGTGTGCAAGAGACGCTTCGTGTTCTCCGAAGTGAACCGGTCAGATCCTGCAAATGAACCTGTCAGAGCCTGCCAGAGCCTGCAATGAACCTGACGTCTGGACTTCTGACAAAGGGATACGGCTCGACTACCCAAACGACGGCTATAATGATGGCACAACACTGCAACTCAGGCTGTCAAATACCGCCATCCCCTTTGCGTAGACTGCTTTTTACAAGCACGAAGGGATACGCTGCCTTGTTTACACAGGCCAAACGCGAGCTGTTTACGTTCTGCAGTAGACAAACCGCCTGCCACGCCAAAATCTGCACTCCGTACGGGGTTCGAGGCACGTCCCTTCGTCCAGTGCACAGAGCGGTGACAGTTTCTCGAGGCACGTCTCTGCGACTGATGCGCAGAAGGGGTTGTAGGCCTTCAAAAACACGCCTCCACAGTTAATGCACAAGATGGTGGCAAATCTCGGCATTTAATGCAAGAGATTTGATTATATCTTCAAAAGCCGTGATTCTGGCTAAGACGTCCACATCAGCACTGTGGCACGGTACGCGACGGCTTCTACGCCCATCCAGCGTTTGTGCTTATTCGGTTTCTATGCCCATCCGGCCTCAAGGACCACTCGGCTTCTACGCCCATCAGGCTTCAATGCCCTCTCGGCCTCTGTGACCACTCGGCTTCTACGCCCATCTGGCTTCAACGCCCTCTCGGCCTCTGTGACCGCTCGATTTCTACGCCCATCCGGCCTCTAGGACCACTCGGCTTCAACGCCCATCCGGCTTCAACGCCCATCCGGCCTCTAGGACCACTCGGCTTCTACACCAATCTGGCTTCAACGCCCTCTCGGCCTCTGTGACCGCTCGGTTTCTACGCCCATCCGGCCTCTAGGACCACTCGGCTTCTACGCCCATCCGGCTTCAACGCCCTCTCGGCCTCTAGGACCTCTCAGCTTCTACGCCCATCCGGCTTTAACGCCCTCTCGGCCTCTAGGACCACTCGGTTTCTATGCCCATCCGGCTTCAACGCCCTCTTGGCCTCTACGACCACTCGGCTTCTACGCCTGTTCAGCTTCTATGCCGGTTTGATAACTATTTGGCTTCTATGCCATGGTGACAGACATTTGGCTTCTATGCCAACCTCTTCTACACAATGGGTACCTACCTGCGTGACTTTTACGCCTGTAGAAGCATGAAAAATATGCCGGATGACTATACACGGCATATTGGAACCAGCAGCGTAAACAGGGTGCACCATCGCCTCCAGGGCATAAAACTCCTCCCCTTTCATACGCAGCATTGAGGTGTACAAAAGACGCTTCGTATTTTCTGAAGTGAACCTGTCAGATCCTGCGGTGAACCTGTCAAAGCCTGCAATGAACCTAACGTCTGGACTTCTGACAAAAGGATACGACTCGGCTACCCAAACGACGGTTATAATGATGACACAGCACTGCGACCAGGCTGTCAAAAAAGCCGCCCTCCCCATCGCGTAAACTGCTTTTACAAGCACGGAGGGATATGCTGCCTTGTTTTACACAGGCAAAACGTGAGCTGTTTACGTCCTACAGTAGACAAACCGCCTGCCCCGCCGAAAGCTGTACTCCGTACGGGGTTCGAGGTACGTCTCTTCGGCTAATGCACAGAGCGGTGACAGTTTCTCAAGGTACGTCTCTGCGACTGATGCGCAGAAGGGGTTACAGGCCTTCAAGAACATGCCTCCACAGTTAATGCACAGGATGGTGGCAAATCTCGGCATTTAATGCAAGAGATTTGATTATATCTTTAAAAGCTGTGATTCCAGCTAAGATGTCCACATCAACACTGTTGCACGGTACGCGACGGCTTCTACGCCCATCCCGCGTTTGTGCTCATTCGGTTTTTACGCCCTCTCGGCCTCTAGGACCACTCAGCTGCTACGCCCATCTGGCTTCAACGCCCTCCCGGCCTCTAGGACCACTCGGCTTCTACGCCCATCTGGCTTCAACGCCCTCTCGGCCTCTAGGACCACTCGGCTTCTACGCCCATCTGGCTTCAATGCCCTCTCGGCTTCTACGACCGCTCGACTTCTACGCCCATCTGGCTTCAACGCCCTCTCGGCCTCTACGACCGCTCGGCTTCTACGCCCATCTGGCTTTAACGCCCTCTCGGCCTCTACGACCGCTCGGCTTCTACGCTTGTTCGACTTCTATGTCGGTTTGATAACTATTTGGCTTCTATGCCATGGTGACAGACATTTGGCTTCTATGCCAACCTCTTCTGCACAATGGGTACCTACCTGCATGGCTTTTACGCCATGATCTTCGTAGCAATTGTACGCGTTGTATCCCTTAGTTGGACCCGCGTCACGCACTCATTCAAAAGATCATCAATACGTAGGCATTGGTTACTTTAACCATTGTGTAAAAGGGTGCTGTACTTTCCACTCCTCAGTTGTTATACCGACGGAGTGGTCACTGTCACTAAAACTCTATAAATAGAGACCTCTATCAATGAGGAACAAGTTCGACGAAATTGGTCTAAAAAGCCTCCAGAGAAATCGAACCAGAGGTCAAAAGAGAGAGAGAGAAAAAGAGAGAGAGAGAAGAACCCGGAACTCAGGCAGAGAAAAGAGATCGACGACTTTGGCATCGCACATCCACCCTCTCCTGCAGCCTTCGAAGCTCCTTCCTGTCTTCTACGGCACTTCTTCAACATCGTGTGGTCCAAGGTCTAAAGTGATCGACTGCAGATCAGACACCTATAGCAATATTTACCCAGATTAAATAAATTATACTCCCATATCCTCGTATAGGATCAAATTGTACAAGTTTGTTTATAAGCCAAAGAAGGCGGGTTTCGTATAAACCCTATGTTGAATACATTCATCATTCTTTCGTTTAAACGCACGCAAACAAGATGGCGACTCTGCTGGGGACATCTTTCTCTTCTGACGAGGAAGCAATTGCCAACACGATACGGTATCTATAGGAAACGTGAAGAAGACACTGGTCATCCATTTCGACCAGTCTGCATATGAAGACATGCTTCGAACCGGGGGTAGCTCTCACTCTCTCTCCGTCCAAGACAACAGGAAGCTGCGCAAGGTCTGGACGCCCAAGACATCCTCTACCGTTCCTGTGGACTCTCCGATCTCTCCGACCAATAAGGTGGTAGCCCTGCTCCCTCCGTGCCCTGCACGTAAAATTCATTCTCCCGCTATGCGCGGTACAGACAAAACTTCGGGCAAAGCCTCAGTGCTGACCCAGAAGTATCTACTGCGCTCTACGCGTAGGAACCAGTCTCCCACTACGCTCGGTACAGACAAAACTTTGGGCAAAGCCTCAGCGCTAACCCAGAAGTATCCACTGCACTCTACGTGCAGAAACCAGTCTCCCGCTACGCGCGGTACAGACCAAGCTTCTGATGATGCCTCAGCGCCAAATCGGAAGTACAAATCACGCTCCGCGCGCAAGACAATATCTGACCTCTACGAAGAAACAGATGAGCGCCGTGATTTCCGTAAGAGAAAGCAAGCAGCGGAGTACTCAACTCCTTGGCCGTTATGCCAGCGAAGAAGCAATCTGTCTATCCTCCGGATTACGCGGAAAGACGACGGTCGACTGAACACCTCATCAGCTTTATGCCAGTCTGAGCAAATCTCCAAGTTGCGCAGGGCGAAGTCCCACGACATAAAGCAGGCTCAGGTGGAAGAAAGACACCCTCCCCAGGGACTATCCGCCACCCAGGTGGCCAACCTATTGTACACAGGTGGCATAGAGAAAGCCATAGTGGCCAATGTCCGCACGTCCACTGCTGGGAACAGAAGAAACAAGTCGTCGTCTTCTTCTGAAAATTCTCCTGACCTGCGGGATTATCTAACCCAAAAATGCGAAAGCAAGAATCATGAACAGCCTTCAGTTCCCCTGACAATCAAATGCGGGGAGATCTTGTAGGAGGATACGTCAACATCCGACATCATCATAACAGGTGGGCAGCAGGAAGACTCTATCGTTATCATCCTACCTACCCACGGCGATCAGCGTCCGATAATCTTCGGTAGCAGACAGAACAACCCAATCATACAGGAGGAATCGCGCGAGTCCGAAACTGGCAGGATACAAACCCACAGGTATAGCCCCCAAGCATTAAAAATTATGCAAAATATGGGTTACAACTTGGAACTAAAACAAGGTCTCAACTATGGGAAAGGTAGACGAATGCCGGTGCGTAGTGATTCTCACCGTCAAAAAGCTCATCTCGGGTTGGGATATGCAGCGTCTCTCGCAAGACCCAGAATTCCGAAATCCCGTTCTGAAGAACCGGAAGCGGCTCAAGCCAAATCAGTCTCTATAGCCGGAGGTCACGGCATGTCTGGGAGTAGCCTGCCTCGACAGAACGAAGTGACGTCCAAGGCCAGGGGTAGAATCCCCTTAAACTCCGAGGATGATGAAACGGAGGCAATCTCCCCGCAAAACCGTAAAATTCAGGCATCAGGAGTCCGAAAACCAAAAGAAACTTTCTCCTTCAAAGAAGGCGATGTCATTGAAATCTTTGATATGTTGATAAAAGAGCGCAAGCTTCAGCTACCCAACATTAGACATCCTGAGAGGGCTGGCCAAGTGGATGACCCAGATTATTGTCTCTTCCATCGGTACACGCATCACCCTACAAAGGCGTGCTATAGGCTAAAAAGGAAAATTCAGGAGTTGATAGAGGCCAAGGTCATCACTTTGAACCTGTAAACAAGAGGACGGTCCGTGCTAATTGGATTTATATTCTTTTCTTACATAACAATCCACTCTTTTCCAAGGAATATACTCAAGGAAGACTCCTTAAGAAGTCTCTCTAGTGGACTCTCCAGGATTATCCTCACTCGAGAAAAACACTCCACAGTGGATTGTCCAGACATAAGCTTATGTTCATCATCCAAGCATTTTATTTCCTTGCATCTCAAAAGTTTGTCATGTTCATATTACCTCTGAACAAACCTTCTTTGAATACCGATCATCATGTTCATGTTACCTCCAATATCGGTTGTCACTTTAAACTTAGCACCCATACTTAACCCTAAGTGCGCCAGTGGTGTTAGGTCTACAAAGACTGCCATGTCCATATTACCTCTGAGCAGATATGTATCTCCATCTCCGATAGAATTGCATCTCAAAAGTTTGTCATGTTCATATTACCTCTGAACAAACCTCCTTTGGCTACCGATCATCATGTTCATATTACCTCTAATATCGATTGTCACTTTAAACTTAGCACCCGTACTTAACCCTAAGTGCGCCAGTGGTGTTAGGTCCACAAAGACTGCCATGTCCATATTACCTCTGAGCAGATATGCATCTCCGTCTCCGATAGAATTACATCTCAAAAGTTTGTCATGTTCATATCACCTCTGAATAAACCTCCTTTGGCTACCGATCATCATGTTCATATTACCTCTAATATCGGTTGTCACTTTAAACTTAGCACTCGTACTTAACCCTAAGTGCGCCAGTGGTGTTAGGTCCACAAAGACTGCCATGTCCATATTACCTCTGAGCAGATATGCATCTCCATCTCCGATAGAATTGCATCTCAAAAGTTTGTCATGTTCATATCACCTCTGAACAAACCTCCTTTGGCTACCGATCATCATGTTCATATTACCTCTAATATCGGTTGTCACTTTAAACTTAGCACCCGTACTTAACCCTAAGTGCGCCAGTGGTGTTAGGTCCACAAAGACTGCCATGTCCATATTATCTCTGAGCAGATATGCATCTCCATCTCCGATAGAATTGCATCTCAAAAGTTTGTCATGTTCATATTACCTCTGAATAAACCTCCTTTGGCTACCGATCATCATGTTCATATTACCTCTAATATCGGTTGTCACTTCAAACTTAGCACCCGTACTTAACCCTAAGTGCGCCAGTAGTGTTAGGTCCACAAAGACTGCCATGTCTATATTACCTCTGAGCAGGTATGCATCTCCATCTCCGATAGAATTGCATCTCAAAAGTTTGTCATGTTCATATTACCTCTGAACAAACCTCCTTTGGCTACCGATCATCATGTTCATATTACCTCTAATATCAGTTGTCACTTCAAACTTAGCACCCGTACTTAACCCTAAGTGCGCCAGTGGTGTTAGGTCCACAAAGACTGCCATGTCCATATTACCTCTGAGCAGATATGCATCTCCATCTCCGATAGAATTGCATCTCAAGAGTTTGTCATGTTCATATTACCCCTGGACAAACTCCCTGAACCTTTGGCTATCGATTATCACATCGGTTGTCATCTCAGCTCGCCACCCTCTTACTCGCCTAAAGCTCCCGAGCAAGCATTAGCAGCAAACATGGTGGTGGCAGATCCCTTTGAAGCAGATGAACAAGAGTCTGAGCCATTTGAGAATGACCCTTGGGCTCAACAAACGGATACGCAGTGGGAGTTCTGCTTCGAACAGAGGAAATCTCCTACCAAAGACGAAGTCGTCCAGGTTGATGTTGGGGGTGAACTTTCGCCAAAACCGATATTCATAGCAACAATCTTTCCCCAGCTGAACGGGAAGAAGTTATCCAGCTGATAAAAGAATATGTCGACGTCTTCGCATGGAATTATGAGGACATGTCAGGCCTTGACCCGAAGGTGGACACTCATAAGCTCAATATACTGGCCGACTCGAAGCCTATGAAGCAGCACCAACGCCGGTTCTGCCCGGACATGATGGACGCCATTGAAGCTGAAGTCAAGAAGTTGATAGCCTGCGGTTTCATCCGGGAGGAACAACATCCCGACTGGGTCGCCAACGTTGTCCCAGTCATGAAGAAAAATGGGAAAATACGTATCTGCATCGATTATCGAGATCTGAATGCAGCCTGCCCCAAAGATGAGTTTCCTCTCCCCATCACGGACATCATGATCGACAACACTTGCGGTTTTGAACGCATGTCTTTCATGGACGGATTCTCAGGATACAATCAGATCAAGATGCATCCTAAAGACGAGAAGCATACTGCTTTCCGAACCCCGTTGGGAGTATATTGCTATACGGTCATGCCCTTCGGATTGAAGAACGCCGGGGCTACGTACCAACGGGCTATGAGTAACTTATTCCACGAGCATCTACGCAAAACAGTAGAATGTTACGTGGACAACATAGCCGTCAAGAGCCGCCTCAAAGATGATCACGTTCAAGACTTGAGGACGGTATTCAAGTTAATGTGCCAACATCAACTCAAGATGAACCCTACAAAGTCCTTTTTGGGTGTATCCAGTGGTAAATTCCTGGGATTCGTCATCACCGCCAAAGGCATCCAAGTGGACCCTGACAAAGTTCAGGCTATCGTAGAAATGCAACCACCTCGCAATCTAAGAGAACTCCGAGGATTTCAAGGCCGTCTGGCTTATATCCGCAGGTTCATATCCAACCTCTCGGGAAGATGTCAGCCCTTTTCGCATCTCATGAAGAAAGGTGTGTCCTTTGTATGGGACAAAACCTGTCAACAAGCGTTCGGGGAGATCAAACGCTACCTCATCAGTCCGCCAGTTCTGGTGCCTTCCCTCATGGAGAAACTATTCTTGCTGTACGTCCGAGCGATGGATCATTCGCTATGAGCTCTTCTCGCGCAGAAGAACGACGTGGGACATGAACAGGCTATCTACTACCTCAGCAGGATGATGGTCGGAGCCGAACACCGGTACAACCCAATAGAGAAAGAATGCTTGGCTCTGATGTTCGCTATCCAGAAAATGCGGCACTATGTCACCGGCCAGACTATTCATATCATCTCCAGGATCAACCCTCTTCGAGTACTAATGAGCAAGCCAAGTGTTCTCAACTCTCGACTCGCAACGTGGGAGATGCTGTTAACACAATATGACATGGTATACGTCCCACAGAAGTCCATCAAAGTCCAAGCACTGGCCGACTTCTTAGCTGCCCATCCGATCCCGGAGGCCTCTAAACTATACGAAGACATTCTCGACGAAGTTGCAGAATATAATTCCGCAATAGAAAGCGACACATGGCAACTGTTCTTCGACGGCGCCTCCAGGACTGGTCCCCAGGGAAACGTAGTTTCAGGGGTAGGAATCGTCCTGGTCACTCCTGATAAACTCGTCATCTACCGGGCATATTCTCTTAACGAACCATGCTCCAACAATATGGCAGAATACAATGCTCTGTTAATCGGGCTCCAAGTCGCTAAAGAGCTGGGGGTCGAGTCCCTGGAAGCTTTCGGTGATTCTCTGCTTATTGTCAATCAAGTCAGAGGGATATATGAAGTCCGGAATCCAGACCTCATCCCCTATCACCGAGCAACGGTCGAGGTTGCCATGACACTCAAAGGGTTCTTCCTAAAACATGTGCCTCGATCCCAGAATCTGGAAGCTGATGCCTTAGCCAGTCTAGCTGCGGATTTAGCCACTCCTATAAGAAGGTAGGATTCGGTAATCCTTCTTAACAGAGATTTATTCTGCGTGAAGAACAATCTTCACCTGGAACGCAGCCACGCTGTGAATACGGATCCCCCTGGAAGAGACTGGAGAAGTTCCTTCATAGATTTCGTCGCATACGGAATCTTGCCAGAGGACCCCAAGGAAGCGGTATCCGTCAAAAGACGATCATTATGCTTCTACTTTGACGCATCTTCATAATACCTATATCGCCGGACTTACGACGGACTGCTATTAAGATGTCTCTCAGACAACGAAGCACAGCAGATTATCCGGGAAGCCCACGACGGCGTATGCGGAGCGCATCAGCCCGGTCCCAAGCTACAGGATCGTATCAGGAGAATGGGCTATTACTGGCCCACTATGATCACAGACGCGATCAACTATGCAAGACAATACAGAGCCTGTCAGGTCCATGCAGACTTCATACATCAACCGTCTGAATATCTATATCCTACGATTGCGTCCTTGCCTTTCGAAGCATGGGGTATAGACATCGTTGGTCCTATTCACCCGTCTTCTTCCAGAGGTCACCGGTTCATACTGGCCATCACGGATTACTTCTCCAAATGGGCAGAGGCGATCCCTCTTGCTGAGGTAAAAGCGTCTGACGTAATCAGCTTCATCAAGCACCACGTCATTTATCGCTTTGGGATTCCCCGAAGGATAATCCATGACAACGGGCCTCAGTTCATCAGCCAAGCGTTTCATCGATTTTGCGATAAAAATCGAATACATAATATTGCCTTCACGGCATATTATCCAGCTGCTAATGGTTTGGCGGAAGCTTTTAACAAGACCATTATCAAACTCCTAAAGAAGTTCGTCTCTTCAAACAAAAGAGACTGAAACGAGAAATTGGGCGAATGTCTCTGGGCATACCGCACAACGGTACGGACACCGACAGGTTGTACCCCCTTTTTACTGGTCTACGGGAGCGAAGCAGTTATTCCTATCGAAATCCAGATCCTGTCGCTCAGGATAGCCGTGACTAATAAGCTGACCCAGGAAAAGAATGATCTGTTAAGGCTTCAAGAGCTGGAAGGACTAGACGAGAAATGCCTCCAAGCTCAACAGCGCATCGCGCTCTACCAAGCACGCATTTCAAGAACTTTCAATCATAAAATAAAGGAAAGAGTGTTCAAAGTCGGCGAGCTAGTTCTAGCCGTAAGGAGGCCGATGATCCTCACTCACAGAAGTAAGGGGAAATTTTAGCCCAAGTGGGAAGGCCCTTATGTGATCGAGACAACGTTCTCGAACGGCGCTTACAGGTTAGCCCAGCCTAATGGAGACTTGTTAATGGCTCCTATCAACGGCAAGTTCCTGAAGAGGTACTATGCTTGACCTCCTCTACCCAGAAGCGGAACATAGAGAGAATGTCAAATTCTGACCAAACTACTTCCAAAAAATGAAACTAGTTAGATCATAATTCTATCATGTCAGTATGACCTCTGAATAGGTATGCCCTGCTAGAAGTTCATCGAGAGTTATCACGTCCACACTACCTCTGATATCACTCTCACCCAAACCTGTCATTTACATTCTGAAATGATGGGTCCACAAAATCAGAAAAGATTTGCTTTATTTACTTCTGAAAAGAGCAGAATTACATCTGGAAAGGGTACATCATTGTGGGGGAGCAGTCAGATCGCGAAGCAGCTTCGTCAGTGCAGCTATCCTCTCATCCCGGGAGTTCAAAACGTTGGCACGAGCCCGCTCCAACCTTGCTGCATCATTACCCAAAACAACTAGCTCAGACCGAGCCTGCACAAAATCAGCATGGATAGCACCCACGTGTGTCAGGTTCTGCTGAACAGCCGCCCGACGCTCCATTAGCACACCTCGGGCTGCCGACAAAGACAGAACCTTCGCCTCTGCACAAGCGAGCTCCTCTTTTAGTATGCGGACCTTCGCTACCCCTTCTTCATATTCGGCTTCGTACCGGGTCAACTCGGGAACGATATACTCCAGTTGGACGCGCTCATGATCCATCTCCTGCTGCTGAGCCAGGATGGACTTATTTAGAGATTCCATCTGTTCTGTAAGATGCGCGGTCATGGAGTCGTATCTGGCCTGCACCTCGGCCTCAAAACTGCCCCGAGTCGGCCGCAAGTATTCATTAATGGGTTGCTCCAACCCATTAACCATCACCTCCAGGGCGTCGGCGACCCCAGGATCGCCAAATGCTCTGACAGCTCCAATCGAAAACTGGGAAGCCTTCTTCAGGCGCTCAAAATCCAGATTCTTCTCCAACACCATTGTTATCAGCGCATTTAAATTGGCGTAGAAGGTGCCGGTATACAGCTCGGTCAGAGCGACCAGATCTGGTTGGACGCCAGGAGTAGACACGATATTGGCAAGTTCCCCTCCAAGGACGATTGCAGACGAGGTGGCCACAGCCGTCGCCTCGACAGGTGGTGCGACCGAAGAAGGTACGGCAAAGACGGTCAAAGTCATCACCGTACTCACAAGAGGCGAGGTCACGACGACAGGTTGGTCCTCCTCTTGAGGTGATGAAACTACTCCGGGCGTACTGGCCCCCGAAGCCATTTCTCCCTCAAAATCGAACGCCTCCGTATCATCGTCAGGAGCCCAAGCAGAGCCAGAAGGCGTTTCAGCGCTATACTCCCCGCGGGCACGATCCCCTGAGAAGAGGACAAGAAAGTTGACATCAATATGATAGTAATCTTTCTAAAAGGAGACATAAAGATAACCTTTACCCGTAGCCAACGGCATATACGCCGCGTCTGCAGCCGATGTAGCTATATCACGCCTTAATAACGCAATACGAACTGTCATACCTGGAGAAGGGGGTGGGCCAACCGACATCGCCAGGAGCTCCATCAAGCCTCCACCGAGACGTGTGCGAGGTTCGTCAGCTGGAACCTCGCTGGTCCTACTCACGAACGCAACAGGAGTTTCCTCCGTTGCTGGTCTGGAGGGAGATTCTCCCATTTGCCTCGGCCACGCAGGCAATTTTGTTCTGCTACCGGAGGCAGCGGCAGCAACAGCGGCCTCAAGAAGGAGTTCTCCGGCACCGCCAGCCGAAGCTGAGGGTCCCTCTCCGAGAGGCCGGGAGTCTCCAATCAAAGAGACATCCCCAACAGGAGAGATAGCAGGTTCCTCTCTAGGAGCCTCGACCCAGAAATCCGGAGAGGGCGATCGACCGTCTTCTTCTTCCTCTTGCGAGGGGAAATCTGCTTCGAAACAGGGGCCCTGCGCTTCCCAGTAGCCGCCAGTGCCCCCGCAGGCGGAGGTACTTCGCACCTCGGCACCGACACAAGAGGCTCATCCGGAGTAACGGACTCCTCACCCTCGTCAGATAAAACCGAGGGGACTTCGACTCTTCCCCCAGGCTTGGGAGAAGGCACCCTGAAGCTTCCACGCATATCAAAATCGCGATGGAAGGTGTTGACCGCCACGTAGAACTGAGCATACGAATGGAGGATACGCAGCTCCGTGGAAAGGGTGACGACCGGCACGATAAATGTCGCTCTCGTACAACCCATAATGAAGTACCGCCATCCTCGGGCTCCGTCGATAAGTCTGCCCCTGGACCTGAAGCTGGTAATGGCATTGCCCACGTGCAGCTGATCATACCCAAACTGCCTGGAAAACTGACTGGGCAAGTAAGGCTCGAAGAAGCAATGATCTTCGCTTCTGTATAGCAAATGGGAGGGCCAGATTCAGACCAGCCAGTTAAAGGCTTCCGGAGAAAGATCGGTCTTTTCTGCGCCCGAATCCTCAAGCCTAATCCACGACTGATTACGATGTACAGGGGGGACGGTACAGAGGAGCTTCCAGCAATGACCAAGGCTCAGCGCCCGCCGACAGTCTAAGACTGTGTTCACATTCCAGAGGGAGTCCTTGTAGTTCAGCAAGAAACTACCCCCCGCGCTGCTACCAGGGCCGGGAGACATCACCCGGGGGTTGTGAAGAATTAGCCATCCCATCAAATACAGGTAGGGTAACTCTACCCGGGGAAAGATATCACGTCGAGCTTCATCGACGAGCAGTCCGTCAGTCATGGCTCTCAAACCAACCTGTATACGGCACACCATGGCAGGGAGCAAGCCCAGCCTTGCTCCAAACACCAGACGGACGGTGGCCCACAGAATGTTCCGGTGAATGCGGTCCGCGGACGCAGTACCGGGCACCACTACTCGACGCAACCATAGGGAGAGAAAGCCAGCCAGCTTGGCTTCCTCAGACAAAGGCCTGCGACAGCGCCTCAAGTAGCTATAGACCTTAGTGCCTTCGGGGTACTTGCCTACCCCGTTAGTGAGGAACTGATCCAGAGCATCGGCCTCCTCCATAAGAGTATCGGCAACCTGGACACTGAGCACGCCCAAGCAGTTCACGGGCTCATTCTTGCCCCCAGAAACTTTCACCGACTTGACGGCCCTAGCCCGGTGGAAGAAGAGGTAGGACATCTACTTAGTGGTGTGAGCCAAGTCAGAAGGCTCATTATAGAAAGCGGTGCACGCGAGGTAGTGGCACATCAGCTCTTGGTACACCTCCACAACCCGAGGGTCCGAGTCCTCCAGCTCCCGGTTGGTAGGAACATACTCTTCATACCGAGTATCCCCCATAGGCAGCCTCGAGATTACTGCCATTTCGTGAAGGGCCAACCCCATCTCCCCCAGTGGAGTGGCGAAGGTCCCAGTGAGCGAAATATACCGCTCTATCAGTGCCAGAAATAGGTTAGCATTGGGAGGCAACCCAACACTCGTCACACTCACGGCGGCATACAGCCCGACGACTTCCAGCTCCCTCCGAAAATGCTTCAGAGCCCAGTCAACTAGGCAGGACCATCGGAGATTTGTTGGGTTGATCCACCCATTGTACCGAGGATTCTCCTTGGGGTATACCCCCCTCGCACCATGAAATTATTACAGAAAGTCGGCAATTGCACCGGCTGGATCACTGAACTGTCTTCGCTCGGGACGCTGCCCGGGCACAGTCCCCTGAACAAAGTCACGACGCCAGAAGGGCGGCTGACAAACGACCCCTGGTCGGCTCCTTTCAGATGAAAGATCTTCCTCGGCTTTCCGTGAAGATCAGGAGTCAGCATCCACGACATCCTCCTGCGATGGGTGGCATGGAAGAAAGCCGAGATCGGATAATCTCTCGGCATCGTGGGAAGATACAAGACCACGCTCTCAGCAGGAAAAACCCTGGGTTCTCTTTTGGGCTTGTCTGGGACCGCTTGTCTATCATGTCCCCAAAGAGGAAGGCCGGCTTGATGTACTGCTCCCCGTCTACGTGCGTTAGGGGCTCCCCGTTGATCATACTCAGCAGCATTCGCTCGCCCTGAGCCGATATCAAGGTACCCCTTCCTTCGGGATACTGGGGTCCGGAGATAGGAAACGTCACATGCGACAGATCCTCCAAATAGTTCGAGTGCAGCATCCCCGCAGCGGATCCCATCACCTCGGCCAGTGGAGACTCGCCCAAGTCAACTACGAAAGTGCAAGAAAAACACGTTATTACGAACCTTGCAACATACAGACCAAGAAACGAAAGTCTGTGCTTTACGCCAAGACTGTACAAAAGTTGGTCAATTTACGCTGAAGCCACATCCTGAAGTGTAATTGGTGGTATACTGTCCGTGCTTTACGCCAGACTGTATAGCATACACCAAGTTTTCAGCAGCCAGAGCTTCTACGCTCATAACTACGGAAGACATAGAGTTTTACGCTAACACATTAGAAATATGGGCGTAAAAGATAAAGACATCTCCGTGCGTTATCTTCCTCAAAGAGGCTATCAGCACAGAAGTCGACCTAGTGCGGTCACGTTCAACGTGTGTGAAGGATTTTTCGTCGGCTATACCTCTAAGGCCGGGTGTGCTACTCGTCGGCAGGATGCTTCACTCAGAAGGAAGTCCACCTTGTCCGGCCAAAGACTCCCTCGCCGGAGCAGACGAACGAGAGAAAGAGCCTGTGCTCTTTCCCTTGGTGGAGAGGGTTTGCTTCGGCGCCATTACTGGAAACCCGGAGTGCTCAAAGAAAGAACGAGGGGAAGAAAGACTCAAGAAATCAAAGCTCTCTCTCGCAGAAGACAGATAAAAAGTTTTTTTTTCTCTCCAAAACTCGGGATATATATAGAGTTCGGGTCGACTCCTCAAATCCTCAAGCGACCCCTCGAAACCCCAACCGAATCTCACGGTTAATATTTGGTTATAATTGGGTACCAAGTCTGCCCACTACTCTCGAAAGGTGGACAGTCAGCGAACTCGAAGAGTTTTTTGCGCGACAGCAAGTCAATGGTTCCTACGCTAAGGAGTTTTCTACGCTCGACAGCAACAGATTTACAGTTTTTATGCTCGCAAGCTGCAAGTCTATGGTTCTACGCCCGGATGCCTTTGTGCTCGGTAGCTTTTATGCTCGAGAGGCCACGAATCTACGACTTTACGCTCAGCAGGTACCAAAATCGATGATCTCACGCTCGGTGGCGCTTAGTTTACGCTCAGAGGCGACGGATCCGCAACTTCACGCTCGAAAGAATTTTCTTTTCAGAAGCAACAAATCTACAGTTCTACGCTAAGGAGCTTTCTATGCTCAACGGCTACAGATCTACAACTTTACGTTCGACAGCTACAAGTCAGGTTTTTTGCCCGGATGCCTTTGTGCTCAGTAGCTTTTATGCTCGAGAGGCCACAAACCCATGACTTCATGCACAGGAACTACAAGTCTATGATCCCACGCTCGATGGTATTTTATGCTCAGAAGCAGCCAACTGATGATTTCGCGCTCCACGACTTCCCGCACATCTGAAAGATATGCAGGCCCAGGGTACGCGTACGTCTGAACGATCCTCAAGGTGGTCGATTACAGGAGTTCACAACAGAAGATACTCCTTCTTGGCCTCAACATATCCCAAATACCCGAAGCATACAGAGTTCAAACATTGAGAAATTACTCTTCTCGGGTCAAACGGAGGTTCGTCCAAACTCCAGTCTGAATATCTCGTCTATCAAGATGGCGACTCAGTTCGACAGCCATTCCTCGACCCTGTTCCAAGGGATTTTTCGAGAAGACATTCTTGAAGACGAAGTCTGAATAAAAAATTCTGTTCATCAGAAGTTCAGAGTTCTACGCGGTTCCTCAGTCCTAGCAATAGGACAGTCCTAAACGTTCGAAATGCTCGAACATGCATTCTATGGACTATTTGTTACGCATAAGGGATGGGATCTAGCACTCTTTCTAAACAGAGTCAGCGTAAAAAATCAGACGTGTCGAAGCTGCACATATTCAGACTTCACAGTAACGTATGGCAAGACGATCATATGAAGAAGCAAGACGATTTTTATTAAAGATAAAAGTCATGATTACATATGAGGGAAATCCAATCTACAAGGGTTTTTTTTTCATTTTCATGACTACATATGAGGGAAACTCCATCTACAAAGGAGTTCCCCCATCGTCCGAAGATCGCCCAGAAGCTGTTCTGACAGGTTCTCGCACGGGTGGAGATCTTCCTCTTCTTCGAAGACAGTTCATCGACTACCACAGTCATGAACAAGAAGATCCTCCATACGCCATGGTCGATCCAGTTGAGGCTTCTTCAACCCAACTCGGTCGAGGATGACAGATTACAGTTTGTCTAATCTCGTCCGCGGGGGTCTCAGAAGAAGAGATACAGCTTGCCAGCCAGCATGGCCTAATACGACCCTTCCCTTCTCCTGGAGGAATAGCCATATGAAGTTGCTGATTATCCCAAGCAAGGAAGAATAAGATATCCTTCCATGATGCATCGTTGCAATGGACACTTGCTCGAAGACGTCGTCTTTTTTGGCTCCTTACACGCTGGAAGAACATGATCTCCTTCTTCCTCAAATCGACCCGGCGAACTCCGACGATCATCTCTGCGTGGTGATGAAAATGTGGGGAAAACAGGCCAACTCCCACAGCCTTTTTATAGGCGAAAGGGGTCACACCAGTCCCCAATAAATTTGCCATAAAGTCGGCATCGACCGTTTCAACGCTCCATTTAGAAACGTTTCGAGTCACGAGGTGCGGTTCATGCTTCATTCAAAGCGTTCCAACTTCTGAGGAATTTGAAAGCTCTGAAGGGGGTCTTGTAGAAGCATGAAAAATACGCCGGATGACTATACGCGGCATATTGGAACCAGCAGCGTAAACAGGGTGCACCATCGCCTCCAGGGAGTAAAACTCCTCTCCTTTCATACGTAGCATTGAGGTGTACAAGAGACGCTTCGTATTCTCCGAAGTGAACCTGTCAGATCCTGCGGTGAACCTGTCAAAGCCTGCAATGAACCTGACGTCTGGACTTCTGACAAAAGGATACGGCTCGGCTACCCAAACGACGGCTATAATGATGGCACAGCACTGCGACCAGGCTGTCAAAAAAGCCGCCCTCCCCTTCGCGTAAACTGCTTTTACAAGCACGGAGGGATATGCTGCCTTGTTTTACACAGGCAAAATACGAGCTGTTTACGTCCTGTAGTAGGCAAACCGCCTGCCCCGCCGAAAGCTGTACTCCGTAAGGGGTTCGAGGCACGTCTCTTCGGCTAATGCACAGAGCGGTGACAGTTTCTCAAGGCACGTCTCTGCGACTGATGCGCAGAAGGGGTTGCAGGCCTTCAAGAATACGCCTCCACAGTTAATGCACAGGATGGTGGCAAATCTCGGCATTTAATGCAAGATATTAGATTATATCTTCAAAAGCCGTAATTTCGGCTAAGATGTCCACATCAGCACTGTGGCACGGTACGCGACGGCTTCTACGCCCATCCCGCGTTTGTGCTCATTCGATTTTTACGCCCTCTCGGCCTCTAGGACCACTCGGCTTCTACGCCCATCTGGCTTCAACGCCCTCCCGGCCTCTAGGACCACTCAGCTTCTACGCCCATCTGGCTTCAACGCCCTCTCGGCCTCTAGGACCACTCGGCTTCTACGCCCATCTGGCTTCAACGCCCTCTCGGCCTCTACGACCGCTCGGCTTCTACGCCCATCTGGCTTCGACGCCCTCTCGGCCTCTACGACCGCTCGGCTTCTACGCCCATCTGACTTCAACGCCCTCTCGGCCTCTACGACCGCTCGGCTTCTACGCCTGTTCGGCTTCTATGCCGGTTTGATAACTATTTGGCTTCTATGCCATGGTGACAGACATTTGGCTTCTATGCCAACCTCTTCTGCACAATGGGTACCTACCAGCATGGCTTTTACGCCATGATCTTCGTAGCAATTATACGTGTTGTATCCCCTTAGTTGGACCCGTGTCACACGCTCATTCAAAAGATCATCTATACGTAGGCATTGGTTACTTTAACCATTGTGTAAAAGGGTGCTGTACTTTCCACTCCTCGGTTGTTACACCGACGGAGAGGTCACTGTCACTAAAACTCTATAAATAGAGACCTCTATCAATGAGGAACAAGGTCGACGAAATTGGTTTAAAAAGCCTCCAGAGAAATCGAACCAGAGGTCAAAAGAGATAGAGAGAAAAAGAGAGAGAGAGAGAGAAGAACCCGGAACTCAGGCAGAGAAAAGAGATCGACGACTTTGGCATCGCGCATCCACCCTCTCCTGCAGCCTTCGAAGCTGCTCCCTGTCTTCTACGACACTTCTTCAATATCGTGTGGTCCAAGGGCTAAAGTGATCGACTGCAGATCAGACACTTATAGCAATATTTACCCAGATTAAATAAATTGTACTCCCATATCCTCGTATAGGATCAAATTGTACAAGTTTGTTTGTAAGCCAAAGAAGGCGGGTTTCGCATAAACCACACGTCGAATACATTCATCATTCTTTCGTTTAAACGTGCGCAAACAATGCCGTGATCTTCGTAGCGATTATACGCGTTGTGTCTCTTAGTTGGACCCGCGTCACACGCTCATTCAAAAGATCATCTATACGCAGACATTGTTACTTTAACCGTTGTGTAAAAGGGTGCTGTACTTTCCACTCCTCGGTTTTTACACCAACGGAGTGATCACTGTCACTAAAACTCTATAAATAGAGACCTCTATCAATGAGGAACAAGGTCGGGAAATTTGGTCAAGAATACCAATATCGGATCAGGTCAAAAAAGGGAAGGTCGAAGAAATTGGCCTAAGAACTTCCAAGAAAGAATCGAACCAGAGGTCGAGAGAGAGAGAGAGAGAGAGAGAGAGAGAGAGAGAGAGAGAGAGACAGAGTGAGAAGAACCCACAGCTCAGGCAAAGAGCAGGGATCGACGACTTTGGCATCGTATATCCGCCCTCTTCTGTAACCTTCGAAGCTGCTTCCTGTCTTCTACGGCACTTCTTCAACATCGTGCGGTCCAAAGGCTAAAGTGATCGACTGCAGATCAGACACCTATAGCAATATTTACCCAGATTAAATAAATTGTACTCCCATATCCTCGCATAGGATCAAATTGTACAAGTTTGTTTGTAAACCAAAGAAGGCGGGTTTCGTATAAACCCCATCCAGAATACATTTTCATTCTTTCGTTTAATACCACAAACAAGATGGCGAATCCGCTGGGGACATCTTTCTCTTCTAATGAGGAAGCTATTGCTCAACACGATACGGTATCCGTGGGATCCGTAAAGAAGACACTAGTCATCCAGTTCGACCAGTCTGCCTACGAAGACATGCTTCAAGCAGGGGGTAGCTCTCACTCTCTCTCCATCCAAAGCAACAGGAAGCTGCACAAGGTATGGATGCCCAAGACATCCTCTACCATTCCTGTGGACTCTCCGATCTCTCCGACCAAAGAGGTTGTAGCATTGCTCCCTCCGTGCCCTGCACGTAAAATTCAGTCTCCCGCTACGCGCGGTACAGACAAAACTTCGGGCAAAGCCTCAGCGCTAACCCAGAAGTATCCACTGTGCTCTACGCGTAGAAACTAGTCTCCCGCTACGCGCGGTACAGACAAAACTTCGGGCAAAGCCTCAGCGCTAACCCAGAAGTATCCACTGCGCTCTACGCGTAGAAACCAATCTCCCGCTACGCACGGTACAGACAAAACTTCTGATGATGCCTCAGCGCCAAATCAGAAGTACAAAATGCGTTCAGCACGTAAACATTCATCTGCCTTCCTTGGAAAAGCAGATGACCCCTGCAATCTACGCCAGGGAAAGCACGCGGCGGAGTACTCAACTTCCCGGCCTTTACGCCAGCGAGGGATCAATCTGCCTACCCTCCATATTATGCGAGACGCTGATGGCCGCCTAAGAACATCCTCAGCTTTACGCCAATCAGAGCGAAGCTCCAGACTACACCAGCCGAAGTCCCTAAGCGTAAAGAAGGCTCCAGCTGCGGAAAGACACCCTCCCCGGAGATTATTCGTCGCCCATATGGCCAACCTAATGTATACGGCTGGCACAGGGAATACTATGACTCCCATCGTCCGTATGCCCACCAATAGGAACAGAAGGAACAAACCTTCCCGGCCATCGATTATCACGTCCATATTACCTCTGATATCGATTGTCATCTCAACTTAGCGCCCTTACTTAACTCTAAGTACGCCAGTGGTGTTGAGTCCACAAAAACTGCCATGTCCATATTTCCTCTGAGCAGACGTGTACCTCCATCCCCAATAGAGTCACAATCAAAAGTTTGTCATGTTCATATTACTTCTGAATAAAACTTTCGGCTATCGACTATCACATTACCTCTGATATCGGTTGCCACCTACACTTAACATTCGTGCTTAGCCATAAGTACACCAGTGGTGTTAAGTCCACAAAAACTGCCATGTCCATATTTCCTCTGAGCAGATGTGTACCTCCATCCCCGATGGAGTCACTCCTCAGATGAGTTTGTCATGTTCATATTACCTCTAAACAAACTATTCTGGTCCGACCATCGATTATCACGTCCATATTACCTCTGATATCGATTGTCATCTCAACTTAGCGCCCGTACTTAACTCTAAGTATGCCAGTGGTGTTGAGTCCACAAAAACTGCCATGTCCATATTTTCTCTGAGCAGATGTGTACCTCCATCCCCGATGGAGTCACAACCCGGCTGAGTTTGTTACGTTCATATTACCTCTGAACAAACCATTCTGGTCCGGCTATCGATTATCATGTTCATAGTACCTCTGATATCGATTGTCATCTCAACTTAGCACCCGTACTTAACTCTAAGTACGCCAGTGGTGTTGAGTCCACAAAAACTGCCATATCCATATTACCTCTGAGCAGATGTGTACCTCCATCCCCGATGGAGTCACAACCCAGCTGAGTTTGTTATATTCATATTACCTCTGAATAAACCTTCCTAAATTTGGCTATCGATTATCATGTCCATATTACCTCTGATATCGATTGTCATCTCAACTTAGCACCCGTACTTAACTCTAAGTACGCCAGTGGTGTTGAGTCCATAAAAACTGCCATGTCCATATTACCTCTGAGCAGATGTGTACCTCCATCCCCGATGGAGTCACAACCCAGCTGAGTTTGTTATATTCATATTACCTCTGAACAAACCTTCCTAAATTCGGCTATCAATTATCAGGTCCATATTACCTCTGATATCGATTGTCATCTCAACTTAGCACCCGTACTTAACTCTAAGTACACCAGTGGTGTTGAGTCCAAAAAAACTGCCATGTCCATATTACCTCTGAGCAGATGTGTACCTCTATCCCCGATGGAGTCACAACCTAGCTGAGTTTGTTATGTTCATATTATCTCTGAATAAACCTTCCTAAATTCGACTATCGATTATCACGTCCATGTTACCTCTGATATCGATTGTCATCTCAACTTAGCACCCGTACTTAACTCTAAGTACGCCAGTGGTGTTGAGTCCACAAAAACTGCCATGTCCATATTACCTCTGAGCAGATGTGTACCTCCATTCCCGATGGAGTCACAACCCAGCTGAGTTTGTTATGTTCATATTACCTCTGAACAAACCTTCCTAAATTCGGCTATCGTTTATCACGTCCATATTTCCTCTGATATCGATTGTCATCTCAACTTAGCACCCGTACTTAACTCTAAGTATGCCAGTGGTGTTGAGTCCACAAAAACTGCCATGTCCATATTACCTCTGAGCAGATGTGTACCTCCATCCCCGATGGAGTCACAACCTGGCTGAGTTTGTTATGTTCATATTACCTCTGAACAAACCATTCTGGTCTGGCTATCGATTATCATGTCCATATTATCTCTGATATCGATTGTCATCTCAACTTAGCACCCGTACTTAACTCTAAGTACGCCAGTGGTGTTGAGTCCACAAAAATTGCCATGTCCATATTACCTCTGAGCAGATGTGTACCTCCATCCCCGATGGAGTCACAACCCAGCTGAGTTTGTTATGTTCATATTACCTCTGAACAACCCTTCCTAAATTCGGCTATCGATTATCATGTCCATATTACCTCTGATATCGATTGTCATCTCAACTTAGCACCCGTACTTAACTCTAAGTACGCCAGTGGTGTTGAGTCTACAAAAACTGCCATGTCCATATTACCTCTGAGCAGATGTGTACCTCTATCCCCGATGGAGTCACAACCCACCTGAGTTTGTTATGTTCATATTATCTCTGAACAAACCTTCCTAAATTCGGCTATCGATTATCACGTCCATGTTACCTCTGATATCGATTGTTATCTCAACTTAGCACCCGTACTTAACTCTAAGTACGCCAGTGGTGTTGAGTCCACAAAAATTGCCATGTCCATATTACCTCTGAGTAGATGTTTACCTCCATCCCCGATGGAGTCACAACCCAGTTGAGTTTGTTATGTTCATATTACCTCTGAACAAACCTTCCTAAATTCGGCTATCGATTATCACGTCCATATTTCCTCTGATATCGATTGTCATCTCAACTTAGCACCCGTACTTAACTCTAAGTACGCCAGTGGTGTTGAGTCCACAAAAACTGCCATGTCGATATTACCTCTGAGCAGATGTGTACCTCCATCCCCGATGGAGTCACAACCTGGCTGAGTTTGTTACGTTCATATTACCTCTGAACAAACTATTCTGGTCCGGCTATCGATTACCATGTCCATATTACCTCTGATATCGATTGTCATCTCAACTTAGCACCCGTACTTAACTCTAAGTACGCCAGTGGTGTTGAGTCCGCAAAAACTGCCATGTCCATATTACCTCTGAGCAGATGTGTACCTCCATCCCCGATGGAGTCACAACCCAGCTGAGTTTGTTATGTTCATATTACCTCTGAACAAACCTTCCTAAATTCGGCTATCGATTATCATGTCCATATTATCTCTAATATCGATTGTCATCTCAACTTAGCACCCGTACTTAACTCTAAGTACGCCAGTGGTGTTGAGTCCACAAAAACTGTCATGTCCATATTTCCTCTGAGCAGACGTGTACCTCCATCCCCAATGGAGTCATAATCAAAAGTTTGTCATGTTCATATTACCTCTGAATAAAACTTTCGGCTATCGACTATCACATTACCTCTGATATCGGTTGCCACCTACACTTAACATTCGTGCTTAGCCATAAGTACACCAGTGGTGTTAAGTCCACAAAAACTGCCATATCCATATTTCCTCTGAGCAGATGTGTACCTCCATCCACGATGGAGTCACTCCCCAGATGAGTTTGTCATGTTCATATTACCTCTAAACAAACCATTCTGGTCCGGCCATCGATTATCACGTCCATATTACCTCTGATATCGATTGTCATCTCAACTTAGCGCCCGTACTTAACTCTAAGTACGCCAGTGGTGTTGAGTCCACAAAAACTGCCATGCCCATATTTCCTCTGAGCAGATGTGTACCTCCATCCCCGATGGAGTCACAACCCGGCTGAGTTTGTTACGTTCATATTACCTCTGAACAAACCATTCTGGTCCGGCTATCGATTATCATGTCCATAGTACCTCTGATATCGATTGTCATCTCAACTTAGCACCCGTACTTAACTCTAAGTACGCCAGTGGTGTTGAGTCCACAAAAACTGTCATGTCCATATTACCTCTGAGCAGATGTGTACCTCCATCCCCGATGGAGTCACAACACAGCTGAGTTTGTTATGTTCATATTACCTCTGAACAAACCTTCCTAAATTTGGCTATTGATTATCATGTCCATATTACCTCTGATATCGATTGTCATCTCAACTTAGCACCCGTACTTAACTCTAAGTACGCCAGTGGTGTTGAGTCCACAAAAACTGCCATGTCCATATTACCTCTGAGCAGATGTGTACCTCCATCCCCGATGGAGTCACAACCCAGTTGAGTTTGTTATGTTCATATTACCTCTGAACAAACCTTCCTAAATTCGGCTATCGATTATCATGTCCATATTACCTCTGATATCGATTGTCATCTCAACTTAGCACCCGTACTTAACTTTAAGTACGCCAGTGGTGTTGAGTCCACAAAAACTGTCATGTCCATATTACCTCTGAGCAGATGTGTACCTCCATCCCCGATGGAGTCACAACCCAGCTGAGTTTGTTATGTTCATATTTCCTCTGAACAAACCTTTCTAAATTCGGCTATCGATTATCACGTCCATATTACCTCTGATATCGATTGTCATCTCAACTTAGCACCCGTTCTTAACTCTAAGTACGCCAGTGGTGTTGAGTCCACAAAAACTACCATGTCCATATTACCTCTGAGCAGATGTGTACCTCCATCCCCGATGGAGTCACAACCCGGCTGAGTTTGTTACGTTCATATTATCTCTGAACAAACCATTCTGGTCCGGCTATCGATTATCATGTCCATAGTACCTCTGATATCGATTGTCATCTCAACTTAGCATCCGTACTTAACTCTAAGTACGCCAGTGGTGTTGAGTCCACAAAAACTGCCATGTCCATATTACCTCTGAGCAGATGTGTACCTCTATCCCCGATGGAGTCATAACTCAGCTGAGTTTGTTATATTCATATTACCTCTGAACAAACCTTCCTAAATTCGGCTATCGATTATCACGTCCATATTGCCTCTGATATCGATTGTCATCTCAACTTAGCACCCGTACTTAACTCTAAGTACGCCAGTGGTGTTGAGTCCACAAAAACTGCCATGTCCATATTACCTCTGAGCAGATGTGTACCTCTACCCCGATGGAGTCAAAACCCTGCTGAGTTTGTTACGTTCATATTACCTCTGAACAAACCATTCTGGTCCGGCTATCGATTATCATGTCTATAGTACCTCTGATATCGATTTTCATCTTAACTTAGCACCCGTACTTAACTTTAAGTACGCCAGTGGTGTTGAGTCCACAAAAACTGTCATGTCCATATTACCTCTGAGCAGATGTGTACCTCCATCCCCGATGGAGTCACAACCCAGCTGAGTTTGTTATATTCATATTACCTTTGAACAAACCTTCCTAAATTCAGCTATCGATTATCACGTCCATATTACCTCTGATATCGATTGTCATCTCAACTTAGCACCCGTACTTAACTCTAAGTACGCCAGTGGTGTTGAGTCCACAAAAACTGTCATGTCCATATTACCTCTGACAGGACTTGTCCCCAAACCTATTATTTGCACTCTCATGCGCAACAAATGATAGGTCCACAAAAAATTTTCCCCTGTGGAATGACCGCAATGGAAAGTAGTACATGGCAACTGTTCTTCGATGATGCCTCAAGGACTGGTCCCAGGAGAAACGTGGTTTCAGGAGTAGGAATCGTCCTGGTTACTTCCGATAAGCTCGTTATCTATCGAGCATACTCTCTTAGCGGGCCCTGTTCCAACAATGTGGCAGAATACAACACTCTACTAATCGGGCTACAAGTCACCAAAGAGCTGGGGGTCGTCTCCCTGGAAGCTTTCGATAATTCTCTGCTTATCGTCAATTATGTCAGGAGAATATATGAAGTCCAAAATCCAGACCTTATCCCCTATCAACAAGCAACGGCCGAGATAGCCATGACATTCAAAGGGTTC
This sequence comes from Iris macrosiphon, assembly GCA_036927795.1. NCBI lineage: Eukaryota > Viridiplantae > Streptophyta > Magnoliopsida > Asparagales > Iridaceae > Iris > Iris macrosiphon. Next base: position 78,142,536 of record JAYESA010000016.1, read on the forward strand.
TTCCTAGAGCATGTACCTCGATCTCAGAATCTGGAAGCTGATGCCCTAGCCAGTCTAGCTGCAGATTTAGCTACTCCTATAAGAAGACAGAATTCGGTAATCCTTCTTAACAGAGATCTGTTTTGTGTGAAGAACAACTTCCACATCGAACGCTGCCACGCTGTAAACGTCGATCCTCCTACGAGGGATTAGAGAAGTCCCTTTATAGATTTTGTGGCATACAGAATCTTACCAGAGGACCCTAAAGAAGCGATATCCGTCAAAAGACGATCATTGCGCTTCTACTTCGATGCATCTTCACAGTGCCTATAACGCCAGACCTACGACGGACTGCTATTGAGATATCTCTCCAATGACGAAACACAGTAGATTATCTGTGAAGCTCACGACGGCGTATGCGGAGCACATCAACCCAGTCCTAAGCTGCAGGATCGCATCAGAAGAATGGGCTATTACTGGCCCACTATGATCACAGACGCGAACAACTATGCAAGACAATGCAAAGCCTGTCAGGTTCATGCAGACTTCATACATTAACCGTCTGAATATCTACATCCTACGGTTGCATCCTGGCCTTTCGAAGCATGGGGTATGGATATCATTGGTCCTATTCACCCATCTTCTTTCAGAGGTCACCGGTCCCCAATAAATCTGCCATAAAGTCGGCATCGACCGTTTCAACGCTCCATTCAGAAATGTTTCGAGTCACGAGGAGCGGTTCATGCTTCATTAAAAGCGTTCCAAATTTCGAGGAATTTGAAAGCTTTGAAGGGGGTCTTGTAGAAGCATGAAAAATACGCCGGATGACTATACGCGGCATATTGGCGCAGAGCAGCGTAAACAGGGTGCTCCATTGCCTCCAGGGCATAAAACTCATCCTCTTTCAAACGCAACATTAAGGTGTGCAAGAGACGCTTCGTGTTCTCCGAAGTAAACCGGTCAGATCCTGCAAATAAACCTGTCAGAGCCTGCCAGAGCCTGCAATGAACCCGACGTCTGGACTTCTGACAAAGGGATACGGCTCGACTACCCAAATGACAGCTAAAATGATGGCACAGCACTGCAACCCAGGCTGTCAAATACCGCCATCACCTTTGCGTAGACTGCTTTTTACAAGCACGAAGGGATACGCTGCCTTGTTTACACAGGCCAAACGCGAGCTGTTTACGTTCTGCAGTAGACAAACCGCCTGCCACACCAAAAGTTGCACTCCGTACGAGGTTCGAGGCACGTCCCTTCGTCCAGTGCACAGAGCGGTGACAGTTTCTCGAGGCACGTCTCTGCGACTGATGCACAGAAGGGGTTGCAGGCCTTCAAAAACACGCCTCCACAGTTAATGCACATGATGGTGGCAAATCTCGGCATTTAATGCAAGAGATTTGATTATATCTTCAAAAGCCGTGATTCCGGCTAAGACGTCCACATCAGCACTGTGGTACGGTACGCGACGGCTTCTACGCCCATCCAGCGTTTGTGCTCATTCAGTTTCTACGCCCATCCGGCCTCTAGGACCACTCGGCTTCTACGCCCATCTGGCTTCAAAGCCCTCTCGGCCTCTGTGACCACTCGGCTTCTACGCCCATCTGGATTCAACGCCCTCTCGGCCTCTGTGACCGCTCGGTTTCTACGCCCATCCGACCTCTAGGACCACTCGGCTTCTACGCCCATCCGGCTTCAACGCCCATCCGGCCTCTAGGACCACTCGGCTTCTACGCCCATCCGGCTTCAACGCCCTCTCAACCTCTAGGACCACTCGGCTTCTACGCCCATCCGACTTCAACGCCCTCTCAGCCTCTAGGACCACTCGGTTTCTACGCCTATCCGGCTTCAACGCCCTCTCGGCCTCTACGACCACTCGGCTTCTACGCCTGTTCGGCTTCTATGTCGGTTTGATAACTATTTGGCTTCTATGCCATGGTGACAGACATTTGGCTTCTATGCCAACCTCTTCTACACAATGGGTACCTACCTGCATGGCTTTTACGCCGTGATCTTCGTAGCGATTATACGCGTTGTGTCCCTTAGTTGGACTCGCGTCACACGCTCATTCAAAAGATCATCTATACGCAGGCATTGGTTACTTTAACCGTTGTGTAAAAGGGTGCTGTACTTTCCACTCCTCGGTTTTTACACCAACGGAGTGGTCACTGTCACTAAAACTCTATAAATAGAGACCTCTATCAATGAGGAACAAGGTCAGGAAATTTGGTCAAGAATACCAATATCGGATCAGGTCGAAAAAAGGGAAGGTCGAAGAAATTGGCCTAAGAAATTCCAAGAAAGAATCGAACCAGAGATCAAGAGAGAGAGAGAGAGAGTGAGAGGAACCCGGCGCTTAGGCAAAGAGCAGGGATCGACGACTTTGGCATCGTGCATCCGCCCTCTTCTGTAACCTTCGAAGCTGCTTCCTGTCTTCTACGGCACTTCTTCAACATCGTGTGGTCCAAGGGCTAAAGTGATCGACTGCAGATCAGACACCTATAGCAATATTTATCCAGATTAAATAAATTATACTCCCATATCCTCGTATAGGATCAAATTGTACAAGTTTGTTTGTAAACCAAAGAAGGCGGGTTTCGTATAAACCCCATCCAGAATATATTTTTATTCTTTCGTTTAATACCACAAACAACTGACACTCATCACCCATTGTGCATCCTGCACATAATTTCTAGACACTCTTCCATCTATTACTTCTAACCCATCACTGGCCTCAATATCAGGTGATACATCCATCACTAGTCATATACTGATACACTCATATCTACTCACATCAAGGCCCTACTTTTGTCTGTAACACAAGTCTTACTTACTTAGCATAATGTATTATTATTCCCTCACACTCTTCTATACACTTATGGGTACTCTCCTATTATGGCACATTCACAACAGTTAACACAGATACTCAAGACACAGACCTAATTGCAAGTCACCAATTATCACACTAACAAGGATCCTTAAAGAAATAAAACTCAAAAAAGAACTGGACTAAGGACTGAAGGTATCTCTACTACTAGCAAAATAATGGAATAAAGTCCTATAATAATAGAAGTGGATAAGTATTAAGATGATACTTTAAGAACCAATTTAAGATACAATCTGATAATCATACACGTCTGTCCAAAATTATGACACTCAGAATCCTCGCCACGCTAGTGAGCATATCTACAATAAACGATAGATTCCATAACTTAGGTATGTAACTATATAATTATGTCATCTAGAATCCTCGCTGTGCTGACTAGTATAACTGCAAGAATTTCTAAATTTCATAACTAAGATATATATAGATCCGAAGTCAGGTCCCTATGTTTCTGCCATGCCAGCTCATATGGCTGTGATGAACTCTATGCTCCATAACTAAAGTAGACGTTTCATCTTTCTCACTGTCCTAATAACCATATGTCATCAGATGATACCGTAAATTTTAGTCCATAAAATTTATCTCGATATAAGATAAAACTCAATAATGACACCAATAATTAAATTTAACAACCGATCAACAAGAATCAAATTCAATAACAACAAGTGAGAACGGACGAAAACAATATAAAAGATTTAAATTGAAAATTATAATAAGATTCTCAAGAGTCATTCCAGTAATCTCTCAAAAATTTGTGATTGAGTATCCTCTCTCATCCTAGTATCTTATGTCCTAAATCCTATCGCAGGCTCGCAGTAGTACAACTAAGACGTCGCACTACCACGATATTGCACTACTTGCGAAGCTTGACCTGCATGGGCCACCACTAAAAATGTATCACAACATGTATCCAAAATTTGGGTACGAGTGCGTGGGTACGTCCAGCCTATACTGCAACATCGACGATAGAATGTTGTCTAGGTCACAATACTATCTAATCAATCATACACAAATATCTAACTCTATAAGGAGACACAGATATCACAATATAATATAAAAATACTCAATCACAGAACTAAAGTACGATGAGATATCGAAATACAACACAAGTCTAAACAACAAAATAATCTAACTCAAACAATAACATCCAAGTCTCCAAATATGCCAAAAATAAATCCGGTACCATAATCTGCTAAAAGAAACTACCTGAATAACTAGTAATCCTGGCTAGACCTCCCAGAATCACACTTGAGCTACAAGGTCCAAGGCTGTAGCTACTCTCCCTGTGGTCCATAATATGTCAGATACCAGTCCTCTAAGTCACAGTCTAAAAAAATATATCCAATCAGGATTGGAGCGAAGTACAGCCCGATAACAGTTCCAATTAATTAACAAGGACTATAAAACAATAAATAGATAATGCTATATACTGAGAGAAAATAATAAGTAGATGCAATGGCAAATATTAAAGAGAACAGGCAATATAGGCAATATGGAATAGTCAGTACATATATAAAATAAAGAGAAAGAGCTACAATATCATATACAGGGTAATATAGTATATGAACTGAAATAAAGAACTGTAACTATGATAAGTGTTTGAAATATCAGTCTATCATATGATCGGATTAGAATAAGATCAGGCTTGTTATATGATTAGCTACGATACATATGAGGTCAGGCTAACCATCTGGTTAGCTATGATGCGAGCAATAGTCAGGCTAATCATATATAATAGGCTATGAGACATGTAAATGTTCAGGCTACACCGTGATGTGTGGGGTGAGCTATGATGCATGTAAAGTAGGGTATGATCACATAATCTGCTAATATTTCCCCCGCCCCCAACTAGTACAGTGGATCCATCCATGACACATTACGATACACGATCAATGTCCAATATATCATGTACAATGTCTAATATCAATGTCTAATATTAATGTCGTGTATAATGTCAATACGATAACCAATATAAAATCTCATGATTGCAGATCCAATCTATATACTAGTCCGTGTAGCACAGTATCAAGAATCAGATATAATATTTCTAAATACTTAAATTATAAAAATTATCAAATAATGAAAATTATCAGAGAATATACTCTCCTATAGTCCTGAGCGGGCAATACCAATATCCTGCTTCCAAGGTCTCGCAGAATGATCCAATGGTCCTATATTTATATAATATAATACAATAACATCAGCTATTACACTAGTATAACTGCACTTAGAAACTAATGCAAGTAGGGGTGGTACTGGTCAACTAGCAGGGTCAAGTGTGCACGTCTAAATGTATATGTGTCAAGTCCTCGAATACTGTGCATAACAAGACAGTCAACTAACACTAACACATATCTAAACTCTAACTCCCGTATAACACCAACACATGTCTAAGCTAGTATGTTAGTGTACACCAGGCAGACAGTTCACTAACACTTAGGGTCATGCAAATATATAAATACGGGATACCCACAACTAACACTAAATAAACAATTCCCATAAAGTATATATATATAACCTAAATACTATACACACATGCACACGTGTGCACACTAGTTATTAGGGTTCATCATCACAGTATCATACAACACACAACATGAAAGAGGGAGGCAAGTTTGAACCTTGGTGTACGTGACCGAGGAGGGGATGACGCCGGGAAGATGGTGCTGTCGCTGTGGCGGTTGCTGCTCACCGGGAAGGAGATCGACGGTGATGGTGTTGACGAAGTCGGGGTGGTCGATGTCGAGAATGGAGACTGTCATGGGTGGCCGCTACTCGGGGTGACCGGAGATGGTGATGACGACGATGGTGATGGAGGTCCGACGGGTGTAGGTCGGTCGTCGTGATAGAATAGAGATGGTCGATGAAGCAAGTGCTTCTGTCGGGAAGGTCGTGTGGTCGGGGAGGTCAGGATCCAGCAGGATAGGATTGGAGAAGAAAGTGGTGGTGATGATGGAAGTCGCTGTGGGGGTGGTGGTCACTACTCGAGGTGACGGTGGTGGCAGTGGCGGCTGTTCAGGCGGGGTAGGAATGAAGTCAGAATGGAGGTGGTGGCTCGGTGGTTGCAGTTGGTGCTCGTGGAGGGGATAAAGTCGGGGGTTATCGTGTTGGCTGCAATGGACTGGCGATGGCGAAGTGGTGGTGGTGGTGAGCTCGTCGTAGAGATCGACGGTGGGCGGAGATGACTGCTATCGGGGTCGACGCTGACCGGAGATGGTGGTGGCCGACTGTGGGGAAGGTGGTTATGATGATGATAAGGTCGGGGATGATGGATGAGGGTAGTGGTGATCTGCTAGTCATGGAGATCGACGGTGGGCGGCCGGGGCGTGGTCGAGGCTACTATTGGTGGAGGGTTGTCCCGACGGTGGAAATAAAGTCGAGGTATTGTGCTCAGGTGGGGGAAGGTGACCAGAGATGGTGCAGATGATGGCGATGCAAGGATAGGCGGCTACTCGGGGTGATCGGTGAAATGGCCGAGGAGATGTCGGGGTGGCTGTCGATCGGGAAGGGACTGCTCCGACGATGAATAGTAGAGGGAATTTAGGGTTTCAGTTGAGTTGGATATTGGTGATGGAAAAATAATGGAGGATGAGTTTTTGTATGAGGAAGAAAAGAGGGTGATGATTACCTAGGGATTAGGGCCGACAATGTACTCCTTGGGATGGGGTTGGCTTCTACATGAAGGAAATTGGGTGGCTAGGATAGAGTGTATTTGAATGAAGGGCTTGGATGGTGAGATAGAAAGTTTTGAGTGTTGCACACCCCAAAAAATAAGAAAAATTTATGTGACCGGTCAATGAGGGAGGGGGATATTTCTTCATGTGTTGGATCCAATGGGAGGTGGACACCTCACTACACTTTTGTATAAAAGCCCTCAATAATTGGAAAATTGCACAAAAGGTGAGGTTTGGGATTGAATAAGGAAAAATACCATGTTTGGTGTGATGTAGTGGATAAAAAGGGTGTGTGAGGTTTAGTATGAAACTTGAGGGTGTGAGTAGGGTTTTGGGTTGGTGTTGGGTATAGTTTTGGGTTAAGTTGGATCCTTACACCAATTTAATTAAAATTAATGTAAATGGTGTTCTTAAATTAATTGGGAGTGCATGGGGTTAAAATTAGGTGGGATACAAGTGTCATGGACTCAGAATAGAATATTTTCATATATATATATATATATATATATATATATATATATATATATACATATCATGAAATTATAAAATATACACAATACATATAAATAATAAAAAGATAAAATACCCCTATTTTGGAATGTGGTAGTGATAGAAGTAGGTGCCAACACGTACAATATTTTTAGAAAGCAGAATTTTTAGATGAGGACAACACTTATGTGGACCATCAATGACTTTTCAACCTATGGAATATTATCGAAATAGAGCAATCATGGCCGTCTCTCATGTCCGTATTGCATGGACCGCACTAAGGCTTTCCGTTTGAAATATAGAGGCAAACCGTCCTTCTTCGATTGTCATCGACAATTCCTATCGAAGGATCATCCGTACCGGTGGAACAAGAATGCTTTTCATACCAGCATTGTGGATAAGGCCAATCCACCGCCAAGGTATCCCGGATACACGATATAGAAAGAGGTAAAATATTTACCAAGTGCTATCGAAGAGCCTACTAAGGGGTACAAGTATGACAAGTTTGGTCGCAATCATAACTGGACAAAGAGGAGTATAATCTGGGATATGCCATATTAAAGCACCAATAAGATCAGACATAACCTTAATGTCATGCATATCAAAAAAAAATATTTAACAACATAATTAATACTGTAATGGACATAAAGGGGAAGACAAAAGATAAGCTGAAGGCCAGGTTTGACTTAGAAGAAATATATAGACGTCCTGTATTGCATTTGATAGAGGAGGGGAATAGAAAGTTAAAGCAACCTAAGGCAATTTTCTCACTAGAGAAGGAAGATAAATGGAGACTTTGTAGGTGGATTCAGGGCCTAAAATTTTTATACGGGTACGTGTCGAACTTGAGAAGATGCGTCGACCTCAAGGAGAATAAACTAATGAGTATGAAGAGCCATGATTGTCACGTATTCATGGAGAGGTTAATTTCGATTGTATTTCGAGAATTATTACCGCAGGTCATTTGGGATCCATTGACAGAGCTCAGCATATTCTTCAGAGATCTTTGTTCTACTAAGTTGCTCATCGATCGTCTAGAAAAGCAAGAGAAGAACATTGTGATAATATTATGCAAGTTCGAGAAGGTGTTTCCTTCTGGATTCTTCGACTCCATGGAGCATTTTCTAATTCATCTTTCCTATGAGGCACGTGTTGGTGGACCTGTTGGTTATTGGTGGATGTACCCATTCAAGCGGTATCTGAATCACCTAAAAAGAAAGATAAAAAATAAGGCACAAGTTGAGGTTTCTATTTGGGAAGCTTATATTCTCGAGGAGATTATAAACTTTTGCTTGACTTATTTCAAACCACATGTTGCTACTAATGACAAATATCATGAATCTAATGATGCAATACTGAAAGTATTCAATGTATTTGGAAAGCCTTGGGGAAAAATAAAGAAGAGATATTTGAATGACGACGAGCTAAGGGCTGCTCAGTTGTATATATTACTTAATTACGATGAGGATGAAGTGGAGAAGCTAGAGGGGTAAGTAATTAATACGTTATGTTTACGTTATCTTAATGTAATAATATAAGCTAATATTATGCTACTATTCGGCGGTTGCTTCATTAATTTTTAGCACATATAATGATGAGCTGAGGTCGGTTAGACCCTATATAACAGATAAAGAAGTAGAACAAGAAATAAGACGTTATTTTCCTTCTTGGCTGAGCGTATATGTAAGAAGCTTGGTAATTACTTTTTCTGTATGCACTTGTACAATAAATAACTTACTAACGCTTCTTTGGTATTTAGGTCGATCGTCTAATAACACTCGAGACCGAATCCATTAGAACTCTAGCCAAGGGACCAATTATGGCCCTCAAAATATGGCCAAGTTATTATGTGAATAGGTTTAGGTTCAAGTCAATAAATGCTCCAATCAGAGAAAGCTTCCTGGATCTTGATTCTACGAAAATAGTTGTTTGTCCTGGATCTTGATTCCACGAAAATAGTTGTTTGTGTATCAATTCTTCTAACTACAAAGATGTCGATCCAGGTAATGATTTCCTTGGCATCTTATGAGATTTTGGAGTTCACATATAATTATGGCCCAGAACCTGCTAATATTGTGTTATTCAAGTGTGAATGGTTCGATCTGATTCAAGATCAAGGTTGGAAAATTGAGAAGCATGGTATTATGGATATAAACTACAAGCGTAGATTTCAAGGCTACGGACTATTTTTCCTATCAAGTCAGGCTGAGGTCATGTACTTCACAACTTATCCTAGACGGGAAACATCGAGGTCGGACTGGTGGGTAGTATGCAAGACTAAAACTAGAAATACCTTTGACGTTGACCAAAATAGCTTATCAGGAGGACGATCTACCTCTTGTAATAAATATTGTAGATGTGGACTCAATGGAAGTTACTCATTACACAAATAATAATGTAAAAAAGATAGAATTATTCGAAGAGGAAGATGAAGATGAAGACAAAGTAGATGAAAGTGAAGATGAGGAGGAAGAGAAAGCGGAAGAGGAGGACGAGGAAGACGAACAAGATAATTTTTTTGAAGATGATTAAAAATAAAATAAATCCATTTGGACTTGTGACATATATTACATTTTTACTGTAGAATATACTATCTATTTAGACTTGTGAAACTACTAGTTATTTATTGTACAATTCTATTAATACTGTAAGATATGTATAATATTTTGACTGTAGAATGTATTATATATCTATTTATTTGTTCTATCATTATATGTTATTATCAGATATGACAAGACAACGCGGAGCGTTCGACAGGTCCCGAGGTAGACAGAGTGCTCCTTTGGTACTTCCTACTGCTGGTTCTAGATTCTTTTCGCCAAGTAATCCAGTATAAAGACTATTCATATCTCCGACTTTGATGATGTTATGTGACCGCACTCCTGGGATGAGTAGTTCCAGGCCTGAGACTACTCCCTCATCCAGCGTTTCTCCTACTGATGAAACCATGGAGACAGATGAGCAGATAGCGGAGGTTGATCCGATGCCGTCTCCGTATCAGTGAGATCCTCCGTGCGCACCTCCGAACGAGATGAGGACAGAGATTTGGGCTGACGGTACAAAGTAAGTTAATTAGTTGGTTTATCATCAGATATATCGTATATTTCTTTATTCATCATATATTCACTTTTTTATGAATATAATTATCTCTGTATAGATATCGTCCCTCGTCGGTACAGAGACGCCTGGGCCACTTTCTGAGGTACAACTATGGTGGCCCTTGGATTAACTACTCTGATGCTCCGGACGAGAGGAAGGCATTCTGGTTTACGCACTTCAAGATAAAAGTATATTTGGTTTTAATACCAATCATCTAATTTATCCATATTATATAACTTACTAAATTACTTCTTGTAGTCCACCGTACCGAGCCGAGTTTATCGAGAAGATATTTCCAATCGTCCCCGCCAAGCTGATCCGTGATGCTATGGATGACCAGAAGGCTCATGATTGCGAAGGAAAACCGATCCAAGGTTGGATCACGCCTGAGCAGTGGATTGCGATGAGGGCTAGATTCGACAATCTAAGGTACAAGTAAAGGTCTGAGAAGGCCAAGGCGGTTAGAAAGAAGGCAACAAAGTGGTGTGGTGGCTCGATTCCGATGACGAAATATTTTTGTCATTTAGTATATTTTTTATTTTAGATATATTATTTTAGTGCAAGTACAATAAAATGGTAGTAGGATAAAATATTTAATTTTATTACTAAATAATATATTTTTACCAGGTACAAAGGGATGATGACGCTAACATGGTGACCATCTTCCTGGCCACCTATTGGAAGGGCAAAAATCTCATTGATGAGAGGGCCTCGCAGACCTATGTAAGTATTACTTTACTTGTGTTAATTTTAATATAACTTAAGAAATATGCAAATAAATATCCATGTAGTTAGTAATAAGTACCTTAGACATTAACAATTATCGATTATCCATACTTTTCTAGGCCGAGTATCTTAGGCTCCGTGAGCGAACGACTACTAGTTTACCTACAGCGGGGGAGGCTGGTACTTCCTCGCAGCCCTCTCCAGCTCCGTCGATGGACGAGCTATGGTTGACTGCCGCTGGTAGTCTTAAGAGGGGTATGTACTACGGTACAAGATCCTATGACGTCATTGTTGTGACGCAGTCCTCTAAGGGCTCCTTTGAAAGTGCGCATTTCCCACAGCCCTCGCAAGCGTCTGTCCGAGTCTAGGATACTATTGACCATCAGATTGCATCTTTCTGTGATGAGTTGCTACGAAGGATGGAGGAGAATCCACTATCTCAGCCGTAGACGGATAATTTGAAGCTCATTGCATGATTTGATACGCTCGAACGCAACATCATAGAGCTCAGGGATATGACCGAGAGGATGGAGCATAGCATTAATGATCTTAGAGAGTCGACATTGCACAGCATGACGGAGCTACATGCATCACAGTTGTCCATGGGTGAGAGGCTGACGATGATGCATGATTCAATGGCTGCTAGCAGTACGAGGTTGTTATCTACCAAGGATTCATATAACTATCGACTAACAGTGTTAGAGCAGATATGTCCTCCTGGTGTTCCTTCATCGACACCGACTCCACCGCCGTTACTGCCTTCATTATCGACATCGGTATCAATTTCACGATAGCAGTATGAGTTATTCTTATCCCTGGTGCACACCAGTGCTCATCCTCCTCCAGATCCGCAATAGTTCTAGTTAGGACAGTTTACTGGTTGTTTGTATTTTGAACCCTGATATGAGATCATTTATGAATATTATACATTTATTGAGGCTTTCAGACTTTATTTTTTGTACTCAGTTGTGTGGATATTTATTGCATTCTTTATGACAGGATTTTCTTGAGATTTGATTTATAATTCCAATATGTCATTTTCTTTAAATTTTACTTTATTATTCATATTAAATTCATGTAAATTTATGGGTTTTGAGTGTTCTACCGAATGAGTCGACGAACCCAGAGAATTCAACGGAGGGTTGCTTCGGGTTTGTCTATTTTTATGAACTGTGATATTGCAAGGATATATGACAAACTGCAAGCATACATTTATTTCAATTTTTTAATTTTTTTTGCAATTTAGCGACGTCGCTAAATACGTTACTAACTATATCACTAAATATGTCGCTAAACGTTGCTAAATGGCTAAGATGGCAGTATTTACCAGTTCGCCAAAATATCGCTAAATATGTTGCAAAACTTCGCTAAATAGAAAAAAATTAGCGATGTTTAGCGACAAATAATACGTCGCTGATTTAGCGACGGTACGTCGCTAAACATCGCTAATTTAAAAAAAATTAGCACTCCTAAACGTCGCTATTAAACGTCGCTTATAGCGACGTTTTATGATATCTTCCCTGTCAACGACTAGCTAAAATACGACGTTACTGAAACGTCGCTAATTACATTGCTAAAACTTTTTAGCGACATTTTTATGTCATTTAGCGATGTTTCCAAACGTCGCTAATTTGACTTATTCTAGTAGTGTGTTACCTTGTGCACAAGTTGTCCGAGATCGATAAGATGAATGCATTCTTCAGATAATAATATTTCTATTACAACAGTTGAACAATATGCATCTAAAGGAACTATCTCTTTTCTATAGAACCTTTGCTCTTCAATCTGTCATATCGATCAAGTTCAAACCATAAGTAGTTTTCTATAGGTTTTCAGTACGCACCATACGATAAGGATCATGCATCAATTATCTGAACAGGCACATTAACTATTCTATGTTTCAAGCATTACAGTTCTTTATCATACAATAAGTAAAGCAGCAGTTCTAAGTTAATATGTGATTCATTTCATTTATCTTATCTTGTTACTGGGGTATAAAATTAAGCATTGGGACAGACACTTTGAGTTGACTAGAGATTATTTTATTAAGGCATGAAGATAAATGATTCATCGAAGGGCCGAAGCCACTTATCGATTGAATCAACGAGAGAATGGAGAAGCCTCATGCAATAATCACTCCTTGGTATTGCGTCCTGAAATTGCACCAACACTTGGTTAGCATCCTTCGATCTCTTTCTCTTATGATTCAAAATGAATGCGCAAGCGAGAAAAGCGGACTATGAAAACCAAATTATCAAAGCAACATAAAAACGTAAATTAACAAAACCAAGCAGCAAAAATATCCAACAAAAATTCTTGGACTCATTTCAATAGAAGTTATTCCATTAATTGGAAGTGTTCACTATATTTCGTCTGTGATCGATTAGGTCATAAGGTTTCCCCGATACTCGATTTTCAACCGAGTCAAAGTCGTAGGCATTACGTTAGTGAACCGGTGGAAGTGGGGCACTACAATTATCTCTTCAGGAGATTATCTCTTCTAGAGATCTTCTCTTCTGGACATCTTCTCTTCTTGAGATACTGTCATGTATATAGATAGCCATTTTGACGAATCCATTCAAGGATTTTTTTTTATAAATATACTGATATTTTTTTAGCATCATCATACCCTCTCCTAGATAGATAATTAATGAGCCTATAATATCACATTCTTGCGGATGATTTTAGATCATATATGGCTCATTTTGTGAATCCTTTGGGGATATTCTGGTTATTTTAAATCCTTCGGGAATTTTATGTTAATCGTATTATCTAGGTTATCATGACCGGAGAATATATTTCTTTATATTTTATACATAGTTATTTCGAGAATCCTTGAGTGCCTAATATTGCTTTATATATTTGGATCTTGTTCCTTTTATTTCTTATAAATACCCATTTGAAACCTATCTGGTTATTTTTTTGGGTTTTGTACTAAAGGATCGAACACTACATATTTTACGAGAGAATCTAGTTCTGCTTGTATTGCGTCTTTCCATTTTTGGCCAATGTTATCCTTTTCAACATTCAAGAATTATTTGTGGTTCAGTGTTATCCTTATTTTTATCACCCTTTATTATCACTTGCTAATGTCATCTATGATAAATGCTTTTTCGATTTCAAATTTCTCCTGAATATGTATAAAACATAGATCTTTGGGGATTAGTACCTCTTTCTCAGTCTCTTCTGGGATCTGAGGTATATCCTTGATCGAAGCGATATATTTTCTTTTGAGAAATTGGATCTTTAATTCATGAAATCTTTCGGATCGTCATGAACTATCTCTATAGGAGATGTTACTTCATGAGTTGCTTCTTCAAGAACATCATTGTATGTTAGTCTCTTCTTCTAGAGAGCTGAACCTTTAGTTCTTACATATTCTTAATGTAGAATTGATTCATTTGCTGCCTTTATTTGGTTCTTTTAGTATTTACTTCTATTATAGAAGGTACATTCATAGTTGGTATATATAATCTAGATATTTATGCAGCATTATTAAAGGCATCAAGTAGGCATCGATTAATTAGGCATCGAGTAGGAACCGATTAATTATTTGCAATGAATTACAAAAGATAATTCTCCTAATTTAGTTGATATGAGATTAACGTGGAAGTATGCCATGATAATTCATGATGTTCTTCTGGAACGATGATTCACGACATTCTTCTGGAACAATAATTTACGACGTTCTTCTGGAATGATAATTCACGATATTCTTCTGGAACAGGACATTTATCTTCATTCTATCTCCTCCAACAACGAGAAAACTATTTTAAGATATCTAATGTCAAAGAATCTAGAAAATTTTTCATAAAATAAAGATCTCAAAACTACAGTTTTAAATAATACTAGCATAAGCCATAAATATATATAACAAATACAATTCTAAATAGTTGATACTAAGCTACTGATCATTTAGATACAACATTCAGGATTGATATTTTAGAAATAAACTTATCGTTGAGATCAAAGACGACCATTAAATATGCTTTAATTTGCTAAGAGATGACCACAAGAATTTGTTATGATCATTCTCATTATTGCCTTGGGGTGTCTCGGTCGATCATGTTATAGTTTAAAAGTTATGGGATCATTCAACTTCTAGCTCACATTGGACCTTTAGGATTGAGTTTCTGGCTCATGGTAGTATGTGACTCGACATCCCCAATGTGTGTGACATATATCCCTAGTGAATTGCTGGACAATCTCTCTAGATGAACTTCTGGTTCTCTAGACGAGTTTCTGGTTCTCTAGACTAGAGTTTACACAAAGATATTCCTTATTTTACTCATTCAGAGTTTTAATATGATACCCATTTGCCCTTATATCCTTAAAACTCAATAATTTTTTTCTAGAATTATGAGAGTATGAGACATCATGTATTTTTTCTGTAAAATATGCTCTACCGGGGCCTTTAATAATTTGAGCAATACTAGCTATCGTGATACTACATTGGAACTAGTATTATTATGGAGAAAATGATCCTCAATAATATTTATATAGTATTAATGTGCATCCACTTATAAGTAAATTATTTCATACCCTTTATTTACTTACTTGTAATACACTCACATATAACTTTTGTTTATAAGAAAACAGATATTCCGAAAGTAATTTATCTAACTTATGATGCCATTGTTTATAAGTTTGCTTTAAGCTAAACTGGGACCCAAATAGTGTATATACGTTGTTATATTATTTTATCCCAAAGTAAGTTGATACATGCATCAATATTACTGAAATACCAATATTCAGATTGATGATTTTTTTACTTTTTGCATTTCGAGGGCCAGCAACCCGCTATGACCTACAAAAATTAGTTCACGGGCAACTGGTTTCCCCCGGAAATGCAGTGCAACACCTGTCATACATGCACCCATTTTGGGTGACAAAAACTCAAGCAAACAATCATATTTAATCATAAATGAACATGTAATTTTTATCTCTTTACAAATAAAACCAGAAACAAATTGATGCTAAATAAGATTTTGATTTATGTTAGGAAACAAATTTTAAGTAATAATTACATGTCAAATGTATGCTAGATAAGACCAAACATGCTATATTGATAATTATTGTTCACCAAATTCAATAGTTTAAAATCTATGTCTATTTGAAGAGTAATATTATCATAAAGAAGTAAATAGGATCCATATACATCAAAGTTCATATGAATAAATAAGATTTAGTCTACGAGTAGCATTGAATGGAGTTCTTATTTACCTACTTAACAGAATATCCCAGTCTGATACATTGGATTTGATACAATAGAGAGATATATTATATAACTAACAAGTAAGAAGTAACAGAACTGGAGATCAAATATCTTCACAGATATAAAAATTATAAAAATAACATAAACATAGATAACATTGAGAGAAAAGATTAAGAATACATAATTTTTATGATTAAATGAGTAAATAAACTCGATGAAATCAACAAAGTAAAATAATTTAAAAAAGAGCGCATCTTCTAAATTAAAATTAAAAAAAACAACCATGGCATGGCATATTTTGATATTCAAATTAACGACATAAGATTTTGCTTTATTATTAAAAAAAGATCAACTACATTTTTTGGTTGTACTCGTGTAGTAATTTAAATAAACTTTAATTTCAATTTTAAAAATAAATGTAAAGATAAATGGACAAAATTATCTATCATGGTCTGATGATAAGAAGCATATTGTTATGTTATCATTGATGATAAGCATGTAATCCATAAAGATAATGAAATTTGATAACTAAAAGACACATTAAAGTCTTAGGAAGGATTTTTAATCTTAAAAAAATATATGACATTGGTTCCTAAATTTGTTAGGGAGATTAAAGATTAATATCAAAGTCTCTGAATCTCATCCAGCAATCATTGCAGAAATAATATTGATTTAATTTGGATTAGGCAATGCATGCTGGAAATTAACTACTAAAATCTGATTAATAAAGTTTCAAAGTAAGGACTAAAGAAGTTTATGAATAACTCCCTATGGTGTCTTATCTAGTCAATACTATGGCACGGAAGCTGCTATAATATTTCATGCAAGTCTCACAAAACTTTATACTTTATCTACATTAGTCTTGTAGATAATGAATATGTATCCTAATTGTTGTTCTTTAGTTTCTTGAAACTAATAATTTGTTATAGAATACATAACTTAAAGATTAGATATGTTTCAATATTGTTGTAACAAAAATTTAATTATTAGGTTAAATTGATCACTTGAACGATGTGCAAGTGTCTTAAATTGAATGAAACAAAAGCCAGATCATAGCATATATAGAAGATGTGCAAGTACAAAAATACATCTTAGGGGTTTAGATTATATCATAAAGTTCTTAACGAAAAAAGAGAGTGTAATCTATGAACCTGGTTGAATTGTTCAGTCAAAATTTTTCAATCTTCGATCTATCTCGGTGGTGGCCTGAAACTCCTCGAGCGGTCGTACCAATAATGTGTTATAAAAATGAGAGAGAAAGAGAATATTGGTAGCCGAATAGAATAAATAGTTCTAGGATTTCTTCTTAAGAATATATATAAAGAGGGAATAGGATAATGATGGTTGTAGATAGGGATAAAAACATCTATATTTGAGTTTATCCACAAATCACAACGAATAATTTATTTTATACAAAAAATTATATTTTTTTATTAAGACTATTTATTTACAATAATAGTTTAAGTATTAATAATTAATACACTAGTTACTTTCTCATTTTAATTACTTTCTCAATTTAGTTACTTTCTTTCTTTATTAAAAATTAAAATATTAGGTTGAATATTAACTTAAAATTTTGTTCAATCGTATGAATATTATAGGTGATATTGACTATTTTTCTCTCCTTAATTACTTTTTATTGGTCCAAATATTAATGGATGATTTATTATATGTTAGATTTATATTGAAATTACTCTTTAATTACTTTTATTACTTTGAGCTGCTTAAATATTCTCTTTGCAAAGTAGTAGTTTGGGTTGGAGGAGCACTACTACTTTAGAAAAGAGGAGCATCACCTAAGTCATTAACCTCCTCCCAGTCTTTTGTCCTCAATTTTCTCTCAGGCTTCGACCTCCTCTCAAGCACCGCATACTTCTTTTCTGGTAGCTTTGCCAAGGTCAGCCATTGTATTTCCCCGCTCCGCGTGGTGCAGTAGACTGGATTATTGGCTCGAAGGCTTGGTTAGACGTGAATTCATGCAGAGAAATTAGTTAAAGATCTATGTATTTGGTGTTATGCCTCTCTCTGAGTAGAGACATTGTATTGACTTCTAGGATTGTTTAAGTTGGTTGAATTTGAGTTGTGCAAGAAATCAGTTTGGAGTTGTGATGCAATTTTTTTTACGATCAGGACGAAGTCAATTCGTCATAAGATGGGTAGTTTTGATCATTCTCTCTTTTACCTTCATACTTAACAAAATAACATTGTTAGTGTTTGTTCTATGCCTAAGATAGTAATGCTAAGCAAAAAAAAAGAACAAAAATAGATAAATGAGAGTAATATTATTTCTGTTAACTTACTGCTATAGAGCATAAAGTTTTAACTTGTTGATATAGACTTGTGTAATCTAGAGTTGTTCTTATATT
Organism: Iris macrosiphon; assembly: GCA_036927795.1. Classification (NCBI taxonomy): domain Eukaryota; kingdom Viridiplantae; phylum Streptophyta; class Magnoliopsida; order Asparagales; family Iridaceae; genus Iris; species Iris macrosiphon. The sequence continues at coordinate 78,160,968 of JAYESA010000016.1, forward strand.
ATCATATGGACTATAGTACTGATATATAGAATGTGGAATATTATTATATTATTAGAGTAATGAGAATATTATACTTTATTGTAAACATGAAGTTTATCGTACTATTATTTCAAAGAGAGAAAATATGGAAAAGGTTTTAGCACCGTTAGGTCGCCAAGGTAGAATCATTGGACTGAAAACTGAGTAAATATGGTAATCCCTCGAATGGAAAGAATAATACGAGTGATGGCTCAAGGAAGTGTAGTAGTGGAAATAAGATATATTGTATAGTTATTTTAGTTCATGTACCATGCATATGTTTGATAGTTTAAATGCTCACACATTTGCATGGTCATTGGACAAATTATGCACAAGGTTTGGGTTCTTCGAACGATTATCAGGGCACTGAAACCGTGTCGGCCTAGGGAGAACCAGGTTAATAAAAGCTACACATATGTATTTTGAGACGTTCGATGGCGCTAGCTACTTGCACGCGAAAGAATCATCGTCTTACCATGAATAGTCCAGGATGGTTTGTGGTGTCAGTTATCTCCATATAGTTAGGATATATGCTAATGTCATCTACTTGCATTCTCAACAAGTTGAAGGACGAAGGCATGACACATTCATATTTTTATGGAGGCTAAAAACTGATGCTTGGATACACTGACGACACTGTTATATTTTTATAAATTAAAAATAATGTTACAGGGAAGGATGGTAAGTTTGGTAAGATTCATTTTATTTATTTATGTATATATTTATATGCAACTGTTTACCATGTTACCTGTATGTTTTATGTTTCTGTTTATAAATTATAACTGATCCTAAGACAAGATTAAAAATACTACATAATATTTTTGTATTTTCTCACATGCTTACTGTGATGGTTTTAATTAAGTTGGTTAGAGGCTACTCACTTTTACATGGTAATGTACTAACCTCCCTCCAGTTCTGTAAGTACGAGGAGTAACTTGGACTGCTCTGAGGCATCAGAGAGTTTATTGTGTTAGCTGGAGCTTGTCATACAAAGATGTGGTTTTCTGTTATAAAGGACATAATGTATGAAATATTATTATTTATATATTTCTTGAGTTAAATTCTTTGTACGGGAGTTCTTGTAATCGAGTTGTTCTTTGGCTTCGAGCCAATGTAATTCTGCTGCAATATTATCAATAAAAAGAATTATTTTGTAAATCTTATGTCGATTCAATTTTTTTCTTATTATTTTTTTTGCAATAATTTTGTTTTTGAGATGCTCTATAACAAGTGTAGTTTAGACTGTACAATATCTCATCTAGTGGAGACTTTCGGTTCTACGGAACTAGGATGTGGCTGGTATAAGTGCATAAATTTACGTCTTTGGACCCTCGCTAATTCTCTTTAACTCTGAGTTGCTTCTGTGATCGAAAGTCATTAACCATTCTTGATGTTCTACTGAGTGTTCTATATAATAAGTTTAGATGTGTTATGATGTCATGTTGGTATTTGTTGATCATGGATAGCTTTAAAGGGCAACAACAGATGGTTGGAGTTGATTGTGAGGCATGATTTTTGGTTTAAGAGGATTATAAGGCATCATGATTGGAAGGATAGTTGGATATTGGATGATGACCAACAAGATATCAGTAGAGGTGCTAAAGTATACGGTGAGTATGGAAGAAAGTATGCCTAAAGTTCAAGGAATGGAAATGAGTTAAGTTGTTCAGGTAGAAAAGTTTTAGCTGGATTTCAAGTGATTGCTATGGATTATCCGGAAGGGACGCTGATTCAATATTTGGAGAAGGATATTTGTGTTTAGTGGCTTTGATCCCTGAGTGTTGTATTGGAATATATCCCTAGTGATGTATGCTAGATTTTGTGATACGGATATTGATGAGACTATTAATATTGGATGTGGTAGTACAAGGTTTAAGTTTTGAGTTATGCTTGGTTGATGTAATTTTAGAAGTCTCTTATTAGATTGGTTTAGATAATCAAGAATAATGTTTGGCAGATAAAGATAACATTAGACAAGAATTCAGATTTATGAACTGAATGGTTCGATTAAGTGATTATTATATTGTGTATTAAATTATGGCTTGAGACGATTGGATCGAGTTCAAGTTGAATACTAAGACTTAGTGGTACGGTTGAAAGTTCATTGGACACATTCAATGATGACCCTAAGGATGTAAAAATTATATTGTGTGATAATCTAAGATAGTCTGAGCTCATTTGATCTTAGTGTGGAATGAGATAATCTGATATCTAGTTTAATGGGTAACATTGGATTAAAACATATGGAAATTTAACGAATGTATGTTTTTCTTAGATGTGCAATTGATGAGATAATGTATCGAGGATCGATAGACATGACTCGAGGATATTGTGGCTAGATAAATGATGATTTCATAGCATATTGAATCATTAGACTATATTAACTTGATGGACTCTAGTATTATGGATCATAGATGGATTGACTGATAGCATTACAAATTCATATGACTTTGTTAGGTAATCCTGAGCATGGATGAATGGATATTAGTTGAACTTGGTTTGATGAAAATTAGAATTCTTTGTGATTGTTCTAGGTAATTCAGAGTAACTTGGTTTATGGATTAGAAGAATGTTTGGAAGTCAACCTATAAATCGGTTGGAATAGATATGTAAGATCAAAAGAATTAGAGACTACGAGAACTGTATTGATATATTGATTGATTTTAAGTTGATTTTGATTATACAAATGATGGATGAATAGAGATTGTATACATGCTAAATTAAAATTGGTAGACTTACGGCTTCTGATTAGTGATTGAGATTATGACTTAGGATTTATGATCAAAATTTTATGGCTTATAATTGAGGATCAAGATTTACGACTTGGAATTTGTGATCGAGATTCACGATTTGTAATTTGGTAGAATTTACCATACATATTAAGGCATTGGGCTATAATAGTTACTTGGATAAATTTTATTGATTTTGATATAAGTTATTTCCTCTTTTCTTTGATGCCTAATGTCACGCCCCAGTCCCAAAATACGTAGTATTAGGACACGTATGCATGCCAGCCTCATGTATATGGCAACTCCAATATATGGAAATCATAACACATGTGTACGCTGTATAATGAACAATAATTCATAAGTGGTAAAACTATCACAAGTCATAGGGTGCAATCTAAATCTCATCCACAGAAAATCAAATATATATAAATGACCAGTATCTATGAAACTAGATCTCAATCTAAAGTATCTAAAGGTGACAATCAGATGGAAACAAATCCACTATCGAATTAGAATAAAGAATAAACAAGACAAATACAATATAAGTACCACAACTATCAACCACTGAGACTCGAAGAGAAGACCTGCTCGGAATGTAAGTAACCAGTCCGGATCTGCGCTCCTACGAATACTCATGAACATCTACACCTGGAAAGGGACCAGGTCCTCAGAGAGACATAACAAGATACATAAAAGCATGCCATAAAGTAAATACTGAATAAATAAAGGGGTGCGCTAACCATCTAAGTGAAATATAATTTGAGGACAACTTAGTACGTATGGGAAAGTGTAGGCTAGACATATGCTTACGTAATTCACCAATCGTGACAACTGGCTAGTATATGCCACATATGCCCCCATACAAGGGCGGTGTAATATAATAACATCCAGCTCCGAAGAGCATGGCATCTGCATAATATAACGCCCATATCACTCCAAAGAACGTGGCATCTGAATAGTATATAATGTCCATATCACCCCGAAGAGTGTGGCATCTGCATAGTATATATCGTCCATATCACCCCGAAAAGTGTGGCATCTGCATAGTATATATCATCTATATCACTCCGTCGAGTGTGGCATCTGAATAAAGGAAGTGGGGTGTCACTTACGCCTACTAGTCGTCCTCCCTGTCCAATGATCTACGCATGTTGTATCCACAATATGCTTTAGTCACTACGCCGATGCATCGTAACTCTGGCTCATAGTCTATAATTAGAACAATAGCCCAACCTTACAACCAAACAAGGACAAGGATTGGCCATCGTACCATAATAGTCTATGCTTCATCTACTAATAACTGCTAAGTCTTCTAACATGCATCACTATTAGCAGTTATATCCTATCCGTCGTACGACCTACACGTACAGGTGGCCAACCGCATATGCAAGTCCGTGCCCTACATGAGACTCACATCACGTGTAAGAAATATGTTAATTCCTGGGGAGTCATACAGATAACTCCACAACTTTAGGTGGGTCCACAAGATACTAGGTCAGACACAAGTCCTAACGTCAACGCCTTCGTTGACTGCACCCGAGTCTCTCTTGGACGCGCACAGTTATATAATATAAAATAATAAACATGCAACTAATAATATAACTGAATTTAAATAGTATAACAAGGCAAGGTATACTTGCCTGGACAGAGAGCTGCAAAGTGTAACGTCAAGATGTCAAACACCAAGAGTCAGAAACTATGGCCTCAGAATGAACGTCTTTGAATGCTAAAATAAACATAACCAACGTTCCCAGAATAAGCAAAATAACTAGAAAATATTACCCTTTCATCCAATTTGGACACAGGGGGCAAAACGGTAATTTTGGATCAAAGCGGCTCGACATGTGGGCCACTTTGCACCGAAAAGTGTGCCAGTGGTAACTGTCTCTAAATAGGACAAATTATAGGTCAAACAAACTCTAAATGTCAGTACGAACTCAAGGGTATGTCCAAATATGGTTTCCGGTGAGCCGAACTCAATTTTGTCCAAAAAATCAACCGTGGGGCCCGCCAATAGGCGACTTGGTCAACTGTCACAGAATTGCATGAAAATTGGGTCACAGGACTAGCGCGATACCACGAGTCCATTGGCGTATGTTTTGTCGCATTCTAACGAGCATACACTAAATGGTACAGAGTTTTGCAAAGGTCGCGATACGGGGTTTTTTTTCGGATACGGGCTGATTTCGACGTGCACACGCGTCCGAATCAGCTTTCGTAAAAGGCCACACATCTGGGTATACTGTGCACGCCTTTCGATATACTTGGTACATGACGGGGCAGTCCCGTTTGGCGGGGTGCGCTCCGTATAACAAGTTTTGGAAGATTGAAAAAGTAGGTTTTCATAATTTTTAACTTAGTTTAATTCTACATACAGAAATAATTAAAATAATATAATTTACAGGAATTAATCTTGGTTAGGTGGCTTCGCATACCAAAAAGAAAAACTAGATTCGGATCTCTGTGGTGGGAGATACGAGTCCATGAACATGGGTCATCATAACAGAATTTCTGAATTTAAAGTGGTCATTTTTCCTCAACTTGGCGTCGATTTTTGCCTAGGTTTACGCGTTGAACGATGGAAACTAATCTATGAAATTTATAGAGGGATAGGTGGGGATCATACTGGCGAAGACGGGGTCGAGTTTGGTCGAGCGATGGCGCGGGAAACGAAACGTGAACAGAGCTTCACTGTTAAGTATTCGCTATGTATTCCGGTCGCGGCGCGGTTGATGCGGGAGAACTCCGGGCGGCTGAAGGCGGCTCTGGGAGCGGTGGCTCAACGACTCTAGGCTGGAGGCGGCGGTCGAGGGGGTTGATAAAGATTAGGGTTAGGGTTTGGGGTGTGATGCATATATATAGGTCGGGAAAGAGGGAGCGGGTCGGGGAATTCCGCGCGGGTGGGGAAAAAATTGGCAGCTGCTGCTGCTGGTTCTAAGTAACGCGGGTGTGGGTCCTTAGGGTAGCGGGTTGGGTAGGATGTGGGTTATGGTAGGATCCATTAAGATTTTATTTGTTTTTTATTTATTTTTTGTTTTTCCTTTTTGTTTTATTCTTTTATTCTTTCTTATTCTTTTATTCTATTTCTTATCTAATTAAACCTTATATATATATATATATATATATATATATATATATATATATATATAATTCTAGAATTTTATGTTGTTACAAATAATAAATCTATCTCCCGTCCACACGGTCTCCTATATGAAAATAATTAAGGAAAAATTATGGTTGCTCCATAAAATCTTTAATGCACCAAACACCTAGCAATAAAATCCAATAAATTCTATTTCTTCTAATTAGTTAACAAATACTATAAATCCATTAAATAATTAATTAAATAATTAATACTATTTATTAAAATTAGGGGTTTTACAAAACGGGTCAAGATTGTGTCTCCAATTTCGATTGGAACGCACAACAATATAAAGTTGGAATTATTTAGAATAAAATAATAACGTTTGCGACGAATATTGTGTGACTAAAATATAGCACAAGAGAGCATAATTATAAGTTACACCGAGGTCAGAATAGAAGGCGGTCATGTCTTGGGCAAGAGTGTTAATTTTGTAGGTAGGCAATAGCTAGTGTAGTGGTCCAATTATCGAAGCAACAGTAAGGTGTACTAAGTGATATAATTATTGTAAAATTAAATAAAAATGCCGTGTCTTATTTCCAATTGGATACAAACTAGCCCTAGTTTCACTACCTAAGCCAAGTAGGCCTAATTTTGGGTGAGGGGGTTTACAATCTACCCAACTAAAAACAATTTCGCCCATGAAATTAAACTAGGGTATAATTTGTTAAATCCTTCACAATCGTATATAAGGTCAGTCAATCGCGATCTCTTCCAAAATTGTAAATAACATAATCTATTCAAATCCATCACACTTACTTCAATTTAAATTAATTATTATTTAAATCAAAATTTAACATCTCGTACTATCTTCTTAATTTTTAAATAATCAATCATCCAAATATAGTTCAAATCTATATGACATCCCACATCAAAATCTACATCGCAATCTCCAACTATCATAATCTCCTTTAGAATTTTTTTTAATCAAATATTATTCTATTTTTAACTTAGGAATTTTATACTCTTTAAATTTTTAAATTCAATTTGCATCCTTAATATTTTAAATAGGTAATCCAACAATAAAATTTAACTTTTAATTCAAATCATCAGATTTGGAATTTAATTCGTCAATGTTCATGTTTCAGAGTTCTATTTATTTTCCTCAAGAATTAAATTGATGATTCAACCTTCAATATTCAGAATTTAAATCATATGCTCAAGTATAAATATTTGGTCCGACATATCAAGATTTTAAAATTCATTAAATACTCATCATCTAACTCCTTCTAAAATTTTCCACATTTAAAATATCTTAATCTCTCAATCTAATCCTACTTGATCACAATCTAAAAGAATTTCACCTCAAATTAACAATGCGACTTCTACCTAACTTAGAATTTACCCATCTATCACATAAGGCTATACATCTAAGAAAACTATTCCTTAAATCATTTAATCATGTTATTCAATCCTTCGAAGTTTTAACACCCAAATATATCATATATGATGCCCTTAATTACGAAAAATAATCATCAAGTAATATGATTAGCCTATGGGGTATATCTAGTACTATATGTATATCAACTTATACCAAGCACGAGTGTTCGTCTTCCCAAAATAGTGGAAGAAGGAGAACAATAATGAAGAGTTCATGGGAGAGGTAATAGAATACAAGTATGGGGATCAAGGTGTTTAAAAAATTCAAGTGGAAATTATCAAGGCAGTTGTGGATTGAAATCCTATTTGGTAATTTCTTATTTGCATGCTCGTATCAGTATAGTTATGTAACTGATACGATACGCTCAGACATGTCTAGAGGGCAAGTACATTCATCTAATAGCTAAGTCAATTTTTTTATCTTAATCCACATAAGTAGTCATGCGAGGGGCAAACCAATACACTATGGTTGATCAGACCATAATACACTGACTCTAAAATGTATTACTGTGTATACCCAATAATACATATATCATGATCAAGCTTGGTAAAAGAGTAAAGCTTGCAAAACTAGGCTATAATAGCATCATAAGTTAAGGTAGTTCAAAAAATATAAATACGCTGGATTATAATAAAAGAGGGTGCAAATAATTCAATTTCACAAAGAAGATAAGACTCATCCAGTCTCTACAGTTGTCATACTAACTCCTTGTCTAAGTCGCTAGTCAACCAAATAGGGGTATGAGCTTATAAATTTTATAGTTTGAATAAACAATATCTTCTTATGTAAACATACAGTTAATGTCATTCAATTATACTTCATTAATGAGTCAAGAGGACTATATGATACTCTATTGTAAGAGATACTACTCAACTTAAAAGAATTTAAACTAATACTGTGACAGTCTTAAAGGGATTCTACAAAATAATATTGTCCTTGTAAATAAAGTAGAACTCTTATTGGGGTACACGAGGAAAAGATCGTGGTACCTATTAGGGTCTCCTATTGCGTTATCTAGGGAATGGTCATCTTAAGTCGTAGTCATGGTGTTCATAGGATACAAGTGTCAATAGTAAGAATGGAAAAGTTACTTGCCTCAAGTGAAATAGGATATAACTTGTATGGAGATATGTGGAACATGTTACTTGATTTGAAGCAAAAGGGTAATCATAAAATCACAATCTAAATAAACAACTCAAACCATCAGCTCAAACTATTAAGCACATAAATTCAAAATTTAAACATTACAACTATAATCCTAGCAACTATATGTCCTTAACACAGAATAAAATCACTTAACCTACAATCAGAAGTGTCAGGTGGCACGAGTTGAAAGATAAAGAGAAGAAAACATAATTAGTCGTCGCACAATAGCGAGCGCTAATTTTTCAGAGGAACAAGATTGAATTTAAATAGAAAGTCTCTAGATAATATCATGAACTTCCTAAGGGGAAGATGGTAGCTAATCTCTGTGTTCGAGGTATTATCAAGGGAAATATTAGTTTATTCCTCTTGGCTTCCTAAGATATTTTCTGCTAATAATAAGACAATGAATCTAATTATGTAGTTCTATAATACTATCTCACTATAAAAGTTAGGGTTGGTCCTAATATTCGACCTTGGATTTCTATTGGTCCCTCAATACTAGGGTCAAACAATATGGTCAAATTTCAAACTAATCCTAGTAGCGTCTATACTACTCTCAAGTCATTCATAAACATATCAAGGGATAATGGTAAATCAACCTATAGGTAAAGGACGCTAGGGTTTATTAGGTAATAAGGAAGGCTAGGGTTCATTAAGTACTTAAACTTAGTGATGTATCATTATCCTAGTTGTACTCTTAATAGGAAGGTTACCCTACTTATTATCTAACAACAGGGACTTCTATATTCTAGGAGAAGGCTATACTTAAGGAACTATTAGGGAAGCACATGAATCAAGCAGGATACAGTTATTCAAATAGAACAGATTGGAAAGAAGATAAGTCATAGTCAATTGTGGATGAGATCCTATACTCTAATCCTAGGTGCAGGCTTGCTCGATACAGTAACGTAACCGAGACAATATGCTCTTGACCTACATGGGCCACCACTAAAAACATGTCACGCTCCAGTCCCAAAATACGTAGGACTAGGACACGTAAGAATGCCAGCCGCATGTATATGACAAATCCAATATATGGAAACCATAACACCTGCGTACGCTGTATAATGAACAATAATTCATAAGTGGTAAAACTATCACAAGTCACAGGGTGCAATCTACATCTCATCCACAGAAAATCAAATATATATAAATAATCTGTATCTATGAAACTAGATCTCAATGTAAAGTATCTAAAGGTGACAATCAGATGGAAATAAATCCACTGCCGAATTAGAATAAAGAATAAACAAGACAAATACAATATAAGTACCACAACTATCAACCACTGAGACTCGAAGAGAAGACCTGCTCGGAATGTAAGTAACCAGTCCGGATCTGCGCTTTTACGAATACTCATAAACATCTACACCTGAAAAGGGACCAGGTCCTCAGAGGGACATAACAAGATACATAGAAGCATGTCATAAAGTAAATACTGAATAAATAAAGGGGTGCGCTAACCATCTAAGTGAAATACAATTTGAGGACAACTTAGTACGTATGGAAAAGTGTAGGCTAGACATATGCTGACGTAATTCACCAATCGTGACAACTGGCTAGTATATGTCACATATGCCCCCATACAAGGGCGCTATAATATAATAACGTCCAGCTCTGAAGAGCATGGCATCTGCATAATATAACGTCCATATCGCTCCGAAGAACGTGGCATCTGAATTGTATATAATGTCCATATCATCCCGAAGAGTGTGGCATCTGCATAGTATATATCGTCCATATCACCCCGAAGAGTTTGGCATCTGCATAATATATATCGTCCATATCACTCCGTCGAGTGTGGCATTTGAATAAAGGAAGTGGGGTATCCCATACGCTTACTAGTCGTCCTCCCCGCCAAATGATCTACGCATGTTGTATCCACAACACGCTTTAGCCACTACGCCGAGGCATCGTAACTCTGGCTCATAGTCAATCGTTAGAATAATAGCCCAACCTTACAACCAAATAAGGATAAGGATTTGGCCATTGTACCACAATAGTCTATGCTTCGGCTACTAATAACTGCTAAGTCTTCTAACATGCATCACTATTAACAGTTATACCCTATCCGTCGCACGACTTATACGTATAGGTGGCCAACCGCATACGCAAGTCCATGCCCTACATGAGCCTTATATCACGTGTAAGAAATTTTTCAAGGCCTAGGGAGTCATACCGATAACTCCACAACTTTAGGTGGGTCCACTAGACACTAGGTCAGACACAAGTCCTAACATCAACGCCTTCGTTGACTGCACCCGAGTCTCTCTCGGACGCGCACAGTTATATAATCTAAAACAATAAACATGCAACTAATAATATAACTGAATTTAAATAGTACAACAAGGCAAGGTATACTTGCCTGGCAAGAGAGCTGCAAAGTGTAACGTCCAGATGTCAAACACCAAGAGTCAGAAACTACGGCCTCAGAATGAACGTCTCCGGATGCTGAAATAAATATCACCAATGTTCCCAGAATAATCAAAATAACTAGAAAATACTACCCTTTCGTCCAATTTGGACACAGGGGCAAATCGATAATTTCGGATCAAAGCGGCTCTACATGTGGGCCACTTTGTACCAAAAAGCGTGCCAGGGGTAACGGTCTCTAAATGGAACAAATTATAGGTCAAACAAACTCTAAATATCAGTACGAACTCAACGGTATGTCCAAATGTGGATTCCGGTGAGCCGAACTCAATTTCGCCCAAAAAGTCAACCGTGGGGCCCGCAAATAGGCGACTTGGTCAACTATCTCAGAATTTCATAAAAATTGGGTCACAGGATTAGTGCGATACCACGAGTCCAGTGGCCCAAGTTTTATCACATTCTGACGAGCGAACACTAAATGGCGCAGAGTTTTGCAAAGGTCGCGATACGGGAAATTTTTGCAGATACAGGCTGATTCCGACGTGCACACGCGTTCGAATCAGTTTCTGCAAAAGGCCATACATCTGGGTATACTGTGCACGCCTTTCGGTATACTTGGTACATGATGGGACGGTCCCGTTTGGTGGGGTGCGCTCTGTATCACAAGTTTTGGAAGATTAAAAAAATAGATTTTCATGATTTTTAACTTAGTTTAATTCTACATACAAAAATAATTAAATAATATAATTAACAGGAATTAATCTCGGTTAGGTGGTCTTCGCATAGCAAAAAGAAAAACTAGATTCGAATCTCTGTGGTGGGAGATACGAGTCCGTGAACATGGGTCATCGTAACAGAATTTCTGAATTTAAATGTGGCCGTTTTTTCTCGACTTGGCATTGATTTTTGCCTAGGTTTATGCGCTGAACGATAGAAACTAATCTACGGATTTTAGAGAGGGATAGGTGGGGATCATACCGGCAAAGACGGGGTCGAGTTTGGTCGAGCAATGGCGCAGGAAACAAAGCGTGAACAGAGCTTCGTTGTTCAGTATTTGCTACGTATTCCGGTCGCGGCGCGGTTGATGCGGGGGAATTCTGGGCGGCTGAAGGCATCTCTGGGAGCGGCGACTCGGTGGCTCTAGGCTGGAGGCGGCGGTCGAGGGGGTTTATGAAGATTAGGGTTAGGGTTTGGGGTGTGAAGCATATATATAGGTCGGGAAAGAGGGAGCGGGTCGGGGACTTTCGCGCGGGTGGGGAATAATTTGGCAGCTGTTGCTCTTGGTTCTAAGTAACGCGGGTATGGGTCCTTAGGGTAGCGGGTTGGGTAGGATGTGGGTTAGGGTAGGATCCATTAAGATTTTATTTGTTTTTCATTTGTTTTCCTTTTTCTTTTATTCTTTTATTATTTCTTAGTCTTTTATTCTATTTCTTATCTAATTAAACCTTATATATGTATATACATATATTCATATATATATATATAAAAGCCTAGAATTTTATGTTGGTGCATACAATAAATCTATCACCCGTCCACAAGGTCTCCTACATGAAAATAATTAAGAAAAAATTACGGTTGCTCCATAAAATCTCTAATGCACCAAACACCTAGCAATAAAATCCAATAAATTCTATTTCTTCTAATTAGCTAACAAATACTATAAATTAATTAAATAATTAATACTGTTTATTAAAATTAGGGGTTTTATAAAACGGTTCAAGATTGTGTCTCCAATTTTGATTGGAACGCACAACGATATAAAGTTAGAATTATTTAGAATTAAATAATAACGTTCGCGACGAATATTGTGCGACTAAAATGTAGCACAAGAGAGCATAATTATAAGTTACACCGAGGTCAGAATAGAAGGCGGTTATGTCTAGGGCAAGAGTGTAAATTTTGTAGGCAGGCAATGGCTAGTGTAGTGCTCCAATTATCGAAGCAACAATAAGGTGCACTAAGTGATATAATTATTGTAAAATTAAATAAAAATGTCGTGTCCTATTTCCAATTGGATACAAACTAGCCCTAGTTTCACTATCTAAGCCAAGTAGGCCTAATTTTGGGTGAGGGGGTTTACAATCTACCCAACTTAAAATAATTTTGCCCTCAAAATTAAACTAAGGTATAATATGTTAAATCCTTCACAATCGTATATAAGGTCAGTCAATCGCGATCTCTTCCAAAATTATAAATAACAGAATCTATTCAAATCCATCACACTTACTTCAATTTAAATTAACTATTATTTAAATCAAAATTCAATATCTCATACTATCTTATCGATTTTTAAATAATCAATCATCCAAATATAATTCAAATCTATATGACATCCCACATCAAAATCTACATCGCAATCTCCAACTATCATAATCTCCTTTAGAATTTTTTTTAATCAAATATTATTCTATTTTCAACTTAGGAATTTTATACTCTTCAAAATTTTAAATTCAATTCGCATCCTCAATATTTCAAATAGGTAATCCAACAATAAAATTTAACTTTTAATTCAAATCATCAGATTTGGAATTTAATCCATCAAGGTTCATGTTTCAGAGTTCTATTTCTTTTTCTCAAGAATTAAATTGATGATTCAACCTTCAATATTCAGAATTTAAATCATATGCTCAAGTATAAATATTTGGTCCGACATATCAAGATTTCAAAATTCATTAAATACTCATCATCTGATACCTTCTTCTAAAATTCTCCACATTTAAAGTGTCTGAATCTCTCAATCTAATCCTACTTGATCACAATCTAAAAGAATTTCACCTCAAATTAATAATGCGATTTCTACCCAACTTAGAATTTATCCATCTATCACATAAGGCTATACATCTAAGAAAACTATTCCTCAAATTATTTAATCATGTTATTCAATCCTCCAAAGTTTTAACACCCAAATATATCGTATATGACACCCTTAATTACAGAAAATAATCATCAAGCAATATGATTGCCCTATGGGGTATATCTAGTACTATCTGTATATCAACTTATACCAAGCATGAGTGTTCGTCTTCCCGAAATAGTGGGAGATGGAGAACAATAATGAAGAGTTCAAGGGGGAGGTAATAGAATACAAGTATGGGGATCAAGGCGTTTAAAGAATTCAAATGGAAATTGTCAAGGCAGTTGTGGATTGAAATCCTATTTGGTAATTTCTTATTCACATGCTCGTATCAGTATAGTTATATAACTGATACAATACGCTCAGACATGTCTAGAGGGCAAGTACATTCGTCTAAGAGCTAAGTCAAATTTTTTTTATCTTAATCCACATAAGTTGTCATGCGAAGGGCGAACCAATGCACTATGGTTGATCAGACTATAATACACTGACTCTGAAATGTATTACTGTGTATACCCAATAATACATATATCATGATCAAGCTTGATAAAAGAGTAATCTTACAAAACTAGGTATAATAGCATCATAAGTTAAGGTAGTTCAGAAAATATAAATATGCTGGATTATAATAAAAGAGGGTGTAAATAATTCAATTTCACAAAGAAGATAAGACTCATCTAGTCTCTACAGTTGTCATACTAACTCCTTGTCTAAGTCGCTAGTCGACCAAATTGGGATATGAGCTTCTAAATTCTATAGTTTGAATAAACAATATCTTCTTATGTAAACATACAGTTAATGTTATTCAGTTACACTTTATTAATGAGTCAAGAGGACTATGTGATACTCTGTTGTGAGGGATACTACTCAACTTAAAAGAATTTAAACTAATACTGTGACAGTCTTAAGGGGATTCTATAAAATAATATTGTCCTTGTAAATAAAGTAGAACTCTTATTAGGGTACACGAGGAAAAGATCTTGGTACCTATTAGGGTCTCCTATTGCGTTATCAAGGGAATGGTCATCTTAAGTCTTAGTTATGGTGTTCATAGGATACACGTGTCAATAGTAAGAATGGAAAAGTTACCGGCCTCAAATAAAATAGGATATAACTTGTATGGAGATATGTGGAACATGTTACTTGATTTGAAGCAAAAGGGTAATCATAAAATCACAATCTAAATAAACAACTCAAACCATCAGCTCTAACTATTAAGCACATAAATTCAAAAGTTTAATACTACAACTATAATCTTAGCAACTATATATCCTTAACACAGAATAAAATCACTTGACCTGCAATCAGAAGTGTCAGGTGGCACGAATTGAAAGATAAAGAGAAGAAAACATAATTAGTCGTCGCACAATAGCGAGCGCTAAGTTTTCAGAGGAACAAGATTGAATTTAAATAGAAAGTCTCTAGATAATATCATGGACTTTCTAAGGGGAAAGTGGTAGCTAATCTCTGAGTTCGAGGTATGATCAAGGGAAATATTAGTTTATTCCTCTTGGCTTCCTAAGATATTGTCTGTTAATAATAAGACAATGAATCTAATTATGTAGTTCTATAATACTATCTCACTATAAAAGTTAGGGTTGGTCCTAATATTCGACCTTGGATTTCTATTGGTCCCTCAATACTAGGGTCAAACAATATGGTCAAATTTCAAACTAATCCTACTAGTATCTATACTACTCTCAAGTCATTCATAAACATATCAAGGGATAATGGTAAATCAACCTATAGGTAAGGGACGCTAGGGTTCATTAGGTAATAAGGAAGGCTAGGGTTCATTAAGTATCCTAAACTTAGTGATGTGTCATTATCCTAGTTGCACTCTTAATAGGAAGGTTACTCTACTTATTATCTAACAACAGGGACTTCTATATTCTAGGAGAAGGCTATACTCAAGGAACTATTAGGGAAGCACATAAATCAAATAGGATGCAGTTATTCAAATAGAACAGATTGGAAGGAAGATAAGTCATAGTCAATTGTGGATGAGATCCTATACTCTAATCCTAGGTACAGGCTTGCTCGGTACAGTAACGTAACCGAGATAATATGCTCTTGACCTGGATAGGCCACCACTAAAAATATGTCACGCTCCAGTCCCAAAATAGGTAGGACTAGGACAGGTAAGCATGCCAGCCGCATGTATATGGCAACTCCAATATATGGAAACCATAACACATGCCTACGTTGTATAATGAACAATAATTTATAAGTGGTAAAACTATCACAAGTCACAGGGTGCAATCTAAATCTCATCCACAGAAAATCAAATATATATAAATGACCAGTATCTATGAAACTAGATCTCAATATAAAGTATCTAAAGGTGATAATCAGATGGAAACAAATCTACTATCGAATTAGAATAAAGAATAAACAAGACAAATATAATGTAAGTACCACAACTATCAACCACTGAGACTCGAAGAGAAGTCCTGCTCAGAATGTAAGTAACCAGTCCAGATCTGCGCTCCTGCGAATACTCATAAACATCTACACATGGAAAGGGACCAGGTCCTCAGAGGGACATAACAAGATATATAAAAGCATGCCATAAAGTAAATACTGAATAAATAAAGGGGTGCGCTAACCATCTAAGTAAAATGCAATTTGCGGATAACTTAGTACGTATGGAAAAGTGTAGGCTAGACATATGCTGACGTAATTCACCAATTGTGACAACTGGCTAGTATATGCCACATATGCCCCCATACAAGGGCGCTGTAATATAACAACATCTAGCTCCGAAGAGCATGGCATCTGCATAATATAACATCCATATCGCTCCGAAGAATGTGGCATCTGAATAGTATATAACGTCCATATCATCCCGAAGAGTGTGGCATCTGCATATTATATATCGTCCATATCACCCCGAAGAGTGTGGCATTTGCATAGTATATATCGTCCATATCACTCCGTCGAGTGTGGCATCTGAATAAAGGAAGTGGGATATCCCATACACCTACTAGTCATCTTTTCCGTCCAATGATCTACGCATGTTGTATCCACAACACGCTTTAGCCACTACGCCGAGGCGTCGTAACTCTGGCTCATAGTCTATCGTTAGAACAATAGCCCAACCTTACAACCAAACAAGGATAAGGATTAGGCCATCGTACCAAAATAGTTTATGCTTCGACTACTAATAACTTCTAAGTCTTCTAACATGCATCACTATTAGCAGTTATACCCTATCCGTCGCACAACCTATACTTACAAGCGGCTCCACACGTGGGCCACTTTGTACCGAAAAGCGTACCAGGGGTAACGGTATCTAAATAGAACAAATTATAGGTCAAACAAACTCTAAATCATAGTACAAACTAAACGGTATGTCCAAATGTGGAATCCGGTGAGCCGAACTCAATTTTGCCCAAAAAGTCAACCGTGGAGCCCGCCAATAGGCGACTTGGTCAACTATCTCAGAATTGCACGAAAATTGGATCACAGGACCAGCATGATACCACGAGTCCAGTGGCGTAAGTTTTGTCATATTCTGACCAGTATACACTAAATGGCGTAGAGTTTTGCAAAGATCGTGATACGGGGATTTTTTACGGATACGGGCTGATTTCGACGCGCACACGCGTCCGAATCAGTTTTCACAAAAGGTCACATATCTGGGTATACTGTGTGCACCTTTTGGTGCACTTGGTACACGACGGGGCAGTCCCGTTTGGCGAAACGTGCTCCGTATCACAAATTTTAGAAGATTAAAAAATAGGGTTTCATGATTTTTAACTTAGTTTAATTCTACATACAGAAATAATTAAAATAATATAATTAACAGGAATTAATCTCGGTTAGGTGGTCTTCACATACCTAAAAGAAAAACTAGATTCGGATCTCTGTGGTGGGAGATACGAGTCCGTGAACATGGGTCATCCTAATAGAATTTCTAAATTTAAAAGTGGTCATTTTTTCTCGACTTGGCGTCAATTTTTGCCTAGGTTTACGCGCTGAACGATGGAAACTAATCTACGAGATTTAGAGAGGGATATGTGGGGATCATACCGGCGAAGACGGGGTCGAGTTTGGTCGAGCGATGGCGCAGAAAATGAAGCGTGAACAGAGCTTCGCTGTTCAGTATTTGCTATGTATTCCGGTCGCGACGCGGTTGATGCGGGGGAACTCCGGGCGGCTGAAGGCGGCTCTGGGAGCGACGACTCGGCGGATCTAGGCTGGAGGCGGTGGTCAAGGGGGTTGATGAAGATTAGGGTTAGGGTTTGGGGTGTAAAGCATATATATAGGTCGGAAAAGAGGGAGCGGGTCGGGGACTTCCGCGCGGGTGGGGAAAAATTTGGCAGCGGCTGCTGCTGGTTCTAAGTAACACAGGTACGGGTCCTTAGGGTAGCGGGTTGGGTAGGATGTGGTTTAGGGTAGGATCCATTAAGATTTTATTTATTTTTCATTTTTTTCCTTTTTTCTTTTTTTTTTCTTTTATTATTTCTTATTCTTTTATTCTATTTCTTATCTAATTAAACCTTATATATGTATATATATATATATATATATATATATAGAAAATTTTAGAATTTTATATTGGTGCATATAATAAATCTATCACCCGTCCATAAGGTCTCCTACATAAAAATAATTAAGAAAAAAATACGGTTGCTCCATAAAATCTCTAATGCACCAAACACCTAGCAATAAAATCCAATAAATTTTATTTCTTCTAATTAGCTAACAAATACTGTAAATGTCATGCCCCAATCCTAAAATACATAGGACTAGGACACGTAAGCATGCCAGCCGCATGTATATGGTAACTCCATTATATGGAACCATAGCACGTGCATACGCTGTATAATGAACAATAATTCACCAGTGGTATAACTGTCACAAGCCACAGGGTGTAATCTAAATCTCATCCATAAAAATCATATATAAATAAATGACCAGTATCTATGAAACTAGATCTCAACATAAAGTATCTAAAGATGACAGTCGGATGGAAACAAATCCACTACCGAATTAGAATATAGAATAAACAAAATAAATACAATACAAGAATATCAACTAACAATCACGGGCTCGAAGATAAGTCTCCTCAGAACGTACGCAACCAGTCCGAATCTTTGCCCTTACAAATACTCATGAACAATACACCTGGAAAGGGCCAGGTCCTCAGAGGGACATAACAAGATACATAAAAGCATGCCATAAAGTAAATACTGTAAAACTCAAGGGTGACCTAACCATCTAAGTGAAATACAACTTGAGGATAACTTTGAGTGTATGAAAAGTGTAGGCTAGACATATGCTAACGTAATTCACCAATCATGACAACTGGCTAGTATATGGCATATATGCCCCCAATACAAGGGCGCAATGTATATAATAATGTCCTACCGCTCTGAAGAACGGGGAATCTGCATAGTATATAACGTCCATATCGCTCCGAAGAACGTAGAATCTGCATAGTATATAACGTCTATATCACTCCGTCGAATATGGAATCTACATAGAGGAAGTGGGTGTCCCATACGCCTACTAGTTGTCCTCCCCGCCCAATGCAAATGTACAAGTCGCGAACACGACGTGGACATCTTGTACTAAAATACAAGTCTCAATAGAAATAAACAACTACACTAATACCGTCACACGTGTTGCTCACACCGATGGCCAGTCGAGTATGAGACACGCGTCCCTACATGAACTCACTCTGCGATGTGTAATAATACGTGTCAAGGCCGGGGGAGTCATACCGATGACTCCACAACTTTAGGTGGGTCTACTAGACTCTAGGTCAGACACAAGTCCTAACGTCAACGCCTTCGTTGACTACACCCGAGTCTCTCTCGGACGCGCATAGTTTAAAATAAATAAACATACAACTAATAATATAAAATTTAAACAGTACAACAAGGCAAGGATACTTGCCTGGCAAGAAAGCTACGTAGTTCCAATAACCTACTCCTGAAGTCGCGCAGAGCAATCCGATATGTCCTATATACATATAATATAATACAATACAACATTAGCCATTACACAACCATAAATACATTGAACTCATGGCATAGCTAGGTATGTCACTGGTCAACTAGGGTCAAGTGTGCGTCTAGTTGCATATGTGTCGCGTCTGTAATTATTGTGCAAAACAGACAGTCAAATTGATACGGGGCTTGCCAGTACGTCAGTGTACATAATGGCAGTCTGCTAACAAGTCACATGGTCATAGGTAAATGGTAAATACGGGATATCCGTAATTACGCTCGGGTCACCTAGTACATTTATAATTCTACCTATTATTATCTAACATATATCATTAATACTTATAATATATATATGTACACCAATTAAATATATATACAATATATATATATATATATATATATGTGTTTATACACTAATCGAATTTATACCATATATTTATATTAACTATATACTAGGGAATACATATATTATACGTTTATATATCAATTATATACATTAACATATACTAATGGGATACCTAAATATATACACCTACACACACATAAAAATATGAATAGAGGAGAACAAATTTGTACCACGGGGTATGTGCACGGAGAAGACGATGACGATGTGGTTGACGATGATGATGACGAGGACGACGAGGGTGATGACGACGTTGATGACGACGACGATGACAACGATGATAATGACAACGATGATGAGAGGGTGATGATGACGATGATGGTGATGACTAGGATGATAATATGGAGGATGGTGATGACTAGGACGATGATGTGGACGATCGTAAACGACGATGATGATGGCAATGATGATGGTGAAGGTGATGATCATGGCGAGATTGCCGAAGGAGAAGAGGAGGAGGCAGGGCTGGTGGTGAGTTCGTCGAGGGGAGAACGAGATCCTGTCAAGTCGGGAAAGGAGGTCTGGATGTGGCCGGAGTCGTGATGGTGGTGGTGGTGAACTCTGGTTGACAGGAAAGAGGAGAGGGAGGTCCGGCTGTGGTTCAGTCGAGGGGAGGAGAATGGGGAAGATGATGGCGGTTCAGGCGGTTCGTCGTGGAGAAGGAGGGGCATTCAGCGGGTCCGGTGGGTCGTCGGCAGCGCTCTCTGGCTCCAGGCGGGTGGATCCGGTCGAGTACATGCAGTGATGGCGAGGCATTCGGGTTGGTCATCAACGGGGAGGTGGGTCTCCGGTCGAGGGGATTCGGGGCTCCGACGGGTCGGGTGCAGACGGTCCGGGGTGCAGGGGGTTCAACGAGGGTGTTCGTGTGGCGAGGTCGACAGGGAGATGGCTGGATGGGTCGTCGTAGAGACTTCAGCGGGGAGGATCGGTCGAGAAGGAGGAGAGGGGAAGAGATGGTGCTGTTGTGGAGGACAGGGAAGACGATGAGGGTTTCCGGCGGTCGAGCGGGTGACTGCTCCGGCGAGATGGGAGGAAGAAAATGAACAGGTAGGGGAGAAAGTCGGCTGAAACTTGGGATTAGGAATAGGAAAAATAAAGGAAAAGTAATAAAAGGGATATTTATATACACATGGTGTTTTGGGTTGACCTAGAATTATTTGACTTGGTCAACACTCTTGGGCTTGGGCCTTGGGCTCACATGGGGATGTTTGGGAGGGCTATAATTTGTATTATTTAAATATAAGGATAGGTTTAAAATAAAGGGGGCAATGTCGTGAGTTGTACATTCCGAAAATTAAGGGAAAAATTCATGTGAAGGGAAAATTGGATTTCTTCACGTATTGTTCAATGGTGTGGACACCTCTATGCATTTTTGCATAAAAATGCCCAACAATTGGGAAAATTGAAAAAAAGACAAAAATTGGATTAAATTAATTAAAAATGAGTGCGCAAGATATTCTGGAATTAATTAGAAGTACATGGGAATAAAATTAGGTGGGACACAAGTGTCATGGACATAGAGGATTCAGTGCAGAATATTAATAAAATTTAGGTTGCACGAAATGGGTCAAGATTGTGTCTCTAATTTTGATTGGACGCACAAGGATACAAAGTCATATTTTATTTAGAATAATTGTAAACGTCTGCGACGAATGTTGTGCGACTAAAATATAGCACAAGAAAGTATATTTATAAGTTACACAAAGGTCAGAATAGTAGGCGAGCCTGTCTAGGACAAGGTTGTGAAATTTGTATTAAGGCATTGGCTGGAGTAGTGCTCCAATTATCGAAGCAACGGTAAGGCGCGCTAAGTGATATAAATATAGCAAATTAAATAAAATACCGTGTTTTATTTCTAATTGGATACAAACTAGCCCTGGTTTTACTATCTAAGCTAAGTAGGCCTAATTTTGGATGAGGGAGTTTACAATAAATTAATTAAATAATTAATACTGTTTATTAAAATTAGGGGTTTTATAAAACGGGTCAAGATTGTGTCTCCAATTTTGATTGGAACGCACAACGATATAAAGTTAGAATTATTTAGAATTAAATAATAACGTTTGTGACGAATATTGTGTGACTAAAATATAGCACAAGAGAGCATAATTATAAGTTACACCGAGACCATAATAGAAGGCGGTCATGTCTATGGCAAGAGTATGAAATTTGTAGGTAGGCAATGGCTAGTGTAGTACTCCAATTATCGAAGCAACAGTAAGGTACACTAAGTGATATAATTATTATAAAATTAAATAAAAATATCGTGTCCTATTTCCAATTGGATACAAACTAGCCCTACTTTCACTATCTAAGCCAAATAGGCCTAATTTTGGGTGAGGGAGTTTACACCTAAGGAATCGAAGGATAATTTTTTAGTGGATTGACCCTAGGAAAAGACCTTCCTAGATAGAATTTTCCCCATGGATTATTGAGCTTGATTTTGTTAGTGAGATAGTGTGAGTTGGTCCCTTAGTTTTCTTGAGTTAGAAGTATTTCTCCAGTTTGGGTAGAGTCCCCTAGAATGCCAAATATGGTTTAACCTTAGGACATGGGATGAGTGCAATAATTTATAGTTATTCGATAAAGGTGGTGATCTTGATATTTAATATAGCTGATGAGTTAGTTGGCCTAGTTGTTAGGCAGACGTCTCAATGTTAAGTGCTAGGAATCGGTAAGCTGACATTAAGAAAAGTTCTCTAGATAGATTATATTAAAGATGGAATAGCAAGATTGAAAGAAAAGCTTAGGAAGTGATTGGTTCTTGCAAATTTGATGGACTGTTGTGATTGGAAGATCAAGATTGTATTTGGATTTCATAGCTTGATTCTTATTGGATTATCTTGGTGGATTATACTCAAGTTGAGATGATGGATATATGTTCTAATATGTTGAGAAAGATTAATGAATTAAGGTCTTGGGAGCACATTGAGGGTTACTTTATATTTGGTAATGAATTTTGTAGATTGATTTTCATTGGTTGTATTATTATATTGTTAGAAATAACTTTAAACGTGGATAGATTGTTTAAAATTTAAAGTGGGACCTAATTAGATAATGTTAAAAGAGATTGTGATCATATTTAAAAAAACTACCAAGGTATGTATAGTAAGTTATAAAAATTTGGCTAGTTGCTTCCTGAATTAAGAACAACTTGGGAGATTGTCACTACCCGATTCTAGAAAATAGGATTTTTTTTTATTTGGTAAATTGTGTATTGTTTATAATTAATTATATTTAGATTTAATTGTTGATTGTATTATTTTTTTATGGATTATTTTAGGGTTTTGGCTAGTCTGGACCCATGTCAGACCCTAGTGGACCCATGTCCGACCCAACCCACACCCTTGTGAGACCTATTTTTAGGTTTAGAATATTTATTATATTTTTAATAGGTTAGTTGGAGAGATTGGGAGTTAGTTTGAGTGCTTTTGGAGCCCCAAACCCAAAACCCAAGTGAGGGGAGGGCATTTTGGTCTTTTGGCTTATGTAAACCCCTTTATACATACCATGGCCGGCCCTCTAACCCCCTATTCCTGAAATCACAGTAGCCCTCTTTTCCCCATTCTTCACTTCTTCTTCTTCTTCTTCTTCTTCTTCTTCTTCTTCTCCACTCTTTCTTCTTCTTTCCTTCTTCCAACTTCAAGTAAGTTCTCCATTTCTTCTCTTTCTTCTTCTATTCTCCATGGATGTGAACCCTAACCTTTTGATTTCCCTTAACCTAGGTGTTTAGAGCCTAGACTTAGTGTGGAGGCTTGCTTTGGAGGCTTGGAGCTTGAGGGAGGTGATTTCAAGAGTGTTGGAGACTTTGGCATTGGGATTCCAACTCCCAAGAGGTAAACCCTAGCTTTTCTCTTACTAATTATTCTAATGTAGTGTAATTAGTGGTTTAGAACCTTCCTAGACCCTAAGACTACCCGTGGGAGGAAGTTGGAACTAGTTTGGTTGTGTTTGGAGACTTTGACACTAGGTTTTGTGTCAATTTCGGGTAAAATCCGAGATTGGCCCAATTTTGGGTGATGCCCTAGGTTAGACGGACCTAGGTAGACATTGTCAGGTGTCTTGAGGGATAGTGCGTGTCTCCGTTCGGACACGTGAAGTCGTGTCGCGGAGAAATAGGCGTTTCGGGCATTTTTGGGTTTTTTGTCGTCGTCGATTCTAAGTGCGTGCGCATTTTTGCCACGGACCTAGAATCGACGAGTTAGTATTTTTTCTAGGATCTAGACATCGTTTAGAACCCGAAGGTAAATTTTGGGCCAATTCCGAGTTGGTTTGGTGTGCGTTTCAAGAGGTTTTATGAACCGTACACCACGTGTTTGTCGAAATGACCGAATGGCCATTTCGACTTGGGTTCTTAGTTTCGGGCTTGTGCGCTCGTTGGGTTAGCTTCGGGAAGTGTGTGCTAGAGTTCTCGGGTTATAATATATATATATATATATATATATATATATATATATATATATATATATATATATATATATATATATATATATATATGCGTTTGTGCGTGTAGGAGTGGTTGGGCGTGCGTTGGGGAGTGTAGTGTAGTGTTGTGTTATGTGTGTATATATATATATATATATATATATATATATATATATATATATATATATATATATATATATATTGTCACGCCCCAGTCCCAAAATATCGAGGGACTAGACACGTGGCATTGGCCAGCAGTACACACCGATGGTCAATCTAATTTAATGTATCCATCGGGAATACTTAAGCTGTAAAATAGGTCTACAACAATAAGTCAAAAACTAATCTCATCCACACACAGAATAGTAAGAACAATAGCAAATAAAGGAAAGTACATCAAAGTTCAGTTACAGCAGAGTATGTCGGGGAACAACCCGATAAAAGTCTAAACACTGGTTCATCAGACCAGAACAAAGGAGTCCATAATAAAGTATCTGATGAGTACAAATAACATAAACTCAAGAAAAGTCTTCAGCCATCACCTCTGCTTCTAAGTTAGGTTCTCCTTCAGCAACAGCTTCTGGTACAGCTTCACCTCCTGTCCCGTAAACCTCGGGATAATGCTCTTCTGCTAAACCTGGGGACATCATCCATTCCAGGTCCTCAGGGGACATAACAAGGTACAGAAATCACAAGCCAAAAGTAATGCAGTGAAATAGAAAATTGAAATAAACAGGGTAACTACATAACCATCTATGTGAAAATGCATCTGAGAGCAAAACTAGTACTCAGGCTGAGACTGCTACAAGCTCTGTGTCGGGGAGCCGGTAGCAGCAATATCTAGTAGTGGTCTAGCTCTGCTCGAGAGTCTACAACCTCACAATAGTAGTATATATATAGAACAGCCTGTAGTCCGTGTGTCTCTCCCCACCCAATGTAACCACACGCCTCATGTCCATGTCACGTGAGATCAGAGCTAATGCACAGTCATAATCTAAGAGTATAATAACTATGTCCATCCTGTATCCTATACAGAATCACCTTGAATATCTCAGGAAGATTCTGTCAATGTATGGTGTCAAGTGTCCTAGGTTATATTGTACTTGATAAACAAGCACGAGAACATAAAGGGTCTCGAATATCCATCACTAAATGACGTACACAACTCCGCGTACGGGGTTGGCACCCGACTGTAATCGGACGCTAAGTATGTCATACGGTCCTAGGTTATATCATGCACACTAGTCACAGAAAATAGAGCAAGAGAACAAAATAAACTAATAAACTGCAATTTATGGCAAGGTACACTTGCTTGGGATTGGAATACCAGTAGCGGTCCCTGTAATAGTGGGTTCAGCAAATACTCCTCCAAAAGCTGCAATGAACATTACCAACAGTCTCAGAACATAGGAAATAGCTAAAAACGCCTGTCCTTAAGTTCAGTTTGGACACAAGGGCAAAAACGACATTTCTAGGCCAAAGCGGGTCCATGTGTGGGTCGCTTTGTACCGAAAACTGAGTCAGGGTCAAAGGTCTCCAAATCAGCCCAACTTAGTGTCAACAGGTCAGGAACATCGATATGAACCCAACGGAACTTCCAGAATTGGATTCCGATGAGTCATTCTCAAAATCGCCCGTCAGATGGAGCCTATGGGCCCACGATACGCGATTTTCCAACGTTCTCGGAATCGAACCAAACTTGACCCACAGGACCAGCATATTGCTACGAGTCCGATGGTGCAAGTTTCGTCTGGATCCAACGTGTATACACTAAGTTACAGCTAAATACAGAAAAGTCGGATACGGGGTGTTGTCCGCGGATACGTACTGATTCCGGTGTGCACGCACATCCGAATCAGCTTCTGCGAAAGCCCGCACGTCCGTATCTATGATGCTCATGTGTCAGTGAAGACCGCACGTGACCAAGTTGTCCTGTTTGGCGGAGCGTACTCGATTCCGGAGTGAAACAGGGCTTAGTTTTTCCTGTTTTTGGATCGCGGTGTGCGATCACCACAGGACGCGATGCTCCGAGCGGTTTGTCCGAGCACCGAGTGGGTCATACAGGCTACACGATACAATTTATGGAATTAAAATCGGAGCTACGAGTAAGAAGTTACGGTTACCTGAACTTGTCTGAAAACCCGAGTTTCCTCGTGTCAGACTCGTGTCCGACAGACCTAGGGTTAGGGTTTACTGATCTGGGGCTGTATCCGTGTGTCCCCTGCTGTGACCGTGTCTGGGCAGAGGCTTCTGATCACTGGGTGTCACCGGAGTCTACTGAGCACGGTGGAGGCGGCTAAAGGCTCTCGTCGACAAGGAGGTTGGAGGAGGAGGCCAGGGGAGGAAGTCGAGCGAGGGAAGGCCGTCGGCGAGGTCGTAGGAGAAGGGAAAACACTGGGAGAGATGGCCGGCTGGGCGGCTCAATGTCTAGGGTTCAGGGGGTCCGGCGGGAAGCTGCGACGAGGTGGCGTCTGGTGACAGGAGACGGTGGCGCTGGGAGTAGGGCAGCGGGATGGCACGGGCGGATAGCCGGCAACTGGAGTAAGGTGGGGTTCCTGGTCGGTCGGCTCCGGGAGACTGGAAGGCCGAACAGGGGAGGTCCGGCGGGTGGTTCGGTGGCGTCGAGTCTGAAGGGGATTACTGGTCGGGGCTAGCTAGGTATTTATAGGGGCAAAATAGAGATGGGAACAGCCGGACGTCGGCCGAAAACCGAAGAGGAAAGGTCGCCGGTTCCTAGGAAGGTGAATGGAGGGGTCTGAGCAGCGGCGATGGCCAAGCGGCGGCGGCGACGGTCGTTACCGACGACGGGGAGGCCAGGGGTCGGGTTTGATCCGTTGGGGAAGAGAAAGAGTCCGGGTCGGGTTCGGGTTTAGGCGGGTCGGGTCTGACCCGGATCCGACCCGCTAGCCTGAGCGGTCCGGGTTGGTCAGACCAGCCAGTCCGGTCCGGTTTAGGGTTCGGTTCAAAAATAATGGTTTGGTTTAATTAATTGATTTAAATAATCAGATAAATTTAACAATAGTTTTTAATGCTTTTAAAAATTCATCCGGAATCCAATAAATTCCCAGAAAATTACCCCATGACCGATTTTAAATTTTACATAAAAAAATATAATTTTTATCACATTTTAATATTATTTACTATCTTTTAAAAATTCATTTTAAATCAGACTACCTTAATTTATTGGTTTAAAAATTACAGAAAATGCTAATTAATTCCAGATAATTAAATTTAAAAAATTTCTTAAAATTTTCAGGTGATTACAATCTACCCCCCTTAAGAAAATTGCGTCCTCGCAATTTAAAGATTAAACTACTAATAAAATAGAACTACAAGAATTACAAAAAAAAAAATTACTTAAGATATACCTGCATCCTCGAATAAGTGGGGGTATTTCTGGCGCATGATATCTTCTCTCTCCCAAGTAGATTCACCAGGAGAGTGTTGCTTCCAAGCCACACGAACCAGTTTAATTGTATGCCCTCGCAGTGTCTTCTCACTGGTGCCGAGTATACCCACTGGTTATTCTTCATATCTCAGGCTTGGGCCTACTACGATCTCAGAATGATCAACTATGTGACTTGGGTCAGTCACATACCTTCTCAACTGTGAGACATGGAATACATCATGCACTCTCTCTAAAGATGGAGGTAATACAAGACGATAGGCCACCTCACCAATGCGCTCCAGAATATCAAAGGGCCCAATGTATCTTGGACTCAACTTACCTCTGCTCCCAAAGCGAATGGTTCCTCGAGTAGGTGAAATCCTCAGGAATACATGTTCTCTTTCCTTGAACTCCAGGGGACGTCGGTGTGTATCAGCCCAATGCTTCTGTCTGTCCTGAGCTGCACGAAGATGATTCTGAATTTGCTTCACCTTCTCCACTATTTGCATTACTAACTCTGGCCCCAATATTTGATGCTCTCCTACGTCACTCCAGCATATTGGCGATCTGCACTTCCTACCGTATAACGCCTCGAATGGTGCCATCTTGATGCTTGCTTGATAACTGTTGTTGTAGGAGAACTCCACTAAATGCAAATGATCTTCCCAAGACCCTCCAAAGTCTAACATACAGGATCGCAGCATATCTTCCAAGATCTGGATTATACGTTCTGATTGACCATCTGTCTGAGGATGATAGGCAGTACTGAATTTTAGTTTGGTGCCAAGACTCTCTTGCATACTTCGCCAGAAATGAGAGGTAAATCTCGAATCTCGATCTGATACAATACTAACCGGCACTCC
This sequence comes from Iris macrosiphon, assembly GCA_036927795.1. NCBI lineage: Eukaryota > Viridiplantae > Streptophyta > Magnoliopsida > Asparagales > Iridaceae > Iris > Iris macrosiphon. The sequence continues at coordinate 78,189,650 of JAYESA010000016.1, forward strand.
ATGCAATCTTACTATTTGTCTCATATATATGTCGGCTGGTATCTCTGTGGACTGTCCAACTCTAAATGGCAAGAAGTGTGCCGATTTAGTGAGTCGATCCACGATAACCCATACCACATCTTTTTCACTGGGACTCCTTGGGAATCCTGTGACGAAGTCCATGGTGATATGTTCCCACTTCCATTCTGGTATGGGAAGCGGCTGCAGCATTCCGGCAGTCCTCTGATGCTCGGCTTTCACTTGTTGGCAGACTAAGCATTTAGCTACAAATCTGGCAATCTCTCTCTTTATTCCATGCCACCAATAATATTGCCTTAGATCTCGATACATCTTTGTTCCTCCTGGATGAACAGAGTATATGGAGCTATGTGCTTCAGTCATTAGCTCCTGTCTTAGTTCTCCATTTGGAACATATAGACGATCTTCGTATCTTAATGTCCCATCCTCATGTATGCGAAGTCCCGTCTGCATGCCTGCTTCCGTCTTCTCTTTGAGTCTTCTAAATCTTGCATCAGTAGGCAAAGCTTCTTTAATCCTTTCCACGAGCGATGACTTCACTTCCAGATTAGCCAGCAAGCTACTCCGTCTTGGTAGAATAACCTCTATCTGGAGCTCCTGTAGATCTCTCAATAGCTCAGGCTGTATTGTCAAGAAATAAGCTGTAGGCTTCCTGCTAACTGCGTCTGCTACTACATTCGCCTTCCCTGGGTGGTATTGCAGATCTATATCAAAGTCCACCATCAACTCTAACCAGCGTCTTTGCCTCATGTTAAGCTCCTTCTGGGTATATACATACTTTAGACTTTTGTGATCAGTGAAGATTTCCACCTTCTCACCATAAAGATAATGCCTCCAAATCTTCAGCGCAAATATTACAGCAGCTAGCTCCAGATCATGCGTTGGGTAGTTCTTCTCATGGACCATCAACTGTCTTGATGCATAAGCAATAACTTTGCCGTGTTGCATCAAAACACATCCTAGGCCACTACCTGACGCATCGCTATAAACAACAAAACCGCCTGACCCTGAAGGAAGAGTCAAGACTGGTGCTGTTGTTAGACGCCTCTTCAGTTCTTCAAAGGCCCTCTGACATTCTTCTGTCCATGCGAAGTCCTGATCTTTCCGTGTCAACTTCGTCATTGGCTCTGCAATCCTTGAGAAATTTTCTACGAACCTTCTGTAATATCCAGCAAGTCCTAGAAAACTCCTCACCTCAGCCACTTATGTCGGTGTAGGCCAAGTCTCAATGGCTGCAACCTTCTCTGGATCAACTGGCAGTCCTTCTCCTGAGATAATATACCCCAAGAATGGCACCTTATCCATGCAAAACTCATATTTACTGAGCTTAGCATAAAGCTTCTCCTGCCTCAACGTCTCTAGCACGATTCTGAGATGCTCCTCGTGCTCTTCGTGGCTTTTGGAATATACCAGAATGTCATCGATAAATACCACCACGAATTTATCCAAGTATTGATGGAAGACTCGGTTCATCAAGCTCTGAACACAGCAGGTGCGTTGGTTAAACCAAACGGCATTACTAAGAACTCATAATGTCCATACTTGGTTCTAAAGGCTGTCTTCGGGATATCTTCCTTCCTCACCCTAATCTGGTGATGATCGGATCTAAGGTCTATCTTCGAAAATACCCTAGCTCCACTCAATTGATCAAATAAGTCATCAATGCGTGGCAAGGGATACCGGTTCTTAATGGTCACAGCGTTTAATGCCCTGTAATCAATGCACAGGCGAACTGTTCCATCCTTCTTCGGTACAAAAAATATAGGTGCTCCCCAAGGTGAAACACTGGGCCGGATGAAACCTTTCTCCAGAAGTTCATCAACTTGCCTCTTCAACTCTACTAACTCTTTAGGTGCTAGTCTATAAACCGTTGAAGTGATAGGTTCAGCTCCTGGAGTTAGATCTATGGTGAATTCTATTTCCCGATCTGGTGGTAGACCTGGAAGATCATCGGGGAATACATCCACAAACTCTGATATAACTCTTGGGTAACTTGACTCCCCTGCTACAGTTAATACCCTAAGAGTTGGCTGAACACCTTGTTCTACAGCTCCTCGAAGAAATTCAAACTCTGAGTGTCCAGGTGGTCTGAATATAACTTTTCCAAGCCGACAATCAAGAGTAGCATGATACTGACTTAACCAGTCCATACCAAGTACCACATCATAGTCAGGCATAGAAAAGATTAGAAATTGGTCTCGCATCTCCCTCCCGCAGACTACTACTGAACATGATCTACAAATATCACTAACTGGTATAATTCTACCTCCCGTAAGAATTCTCTTAGTCTTCGGAAGGGGTGCAGTAGCTACTCTATGGGTGGCTACGAAGCTAGCAGCTATAAATGAGTGTGATGCCCTAGAATCAAATAAAGCTACAGCAGGTAATGAAGCTACTAAAATAGTACCTGCTATAACTTCTCCAACAATAGCTTCTTCCTGAACAGCCATTGGAAATGCCTGACCTCGTCCCTGAACTGGACCCCTCTGCTGACGAGCCTGTTGGAATAGTGCTGCTTGAGGTGGTAATGGTGGTCTCGGCTGATATCCTCCTGAAGCTGGTGGTCTGACTCCTCCAACTCCCGTCTGCTGTGCTCCCACTACTGGATAATCTGGCCTTGGTGCAGGTAGAGCTAGTCGTGGTGCTCCCTCTCGGCGTCCTGAGCAGTCCCTGGATAGATGCTGGTTGGATCCGCAAACCAGGCACAATCCCAATTTGCGTCTGCACTCCTTTTCAATATGACCCAACTTGCCACAGAAATGACAAGTAGGTAGGGTTCTTGGTGCTGCTCTCTGCGGTAGATTCCTCTGGAGTCGCTTTGCAGAATCTTCTTGTGCTGCCTTGGATGGTACTGAGGTATATGGCCTCTTCAGACTTGACTCCCTCCTGGTGACGTGCTCCATGCGTCGTGCTGCAGCAAGGACGTCGTTGTACGATGTAGGGGCAACAGATCCAATCAACCTCTGAAGCTCGAACCTGAGTCCATCAAAGAATTTCTCCGCCTTCTCTTCTTCGGTAGGAATTAGAGAAGGGGCAAAACGACTCAGGCGAATGAATTCGGCATTATACTCCTCTACCGTCATGTTGCCCTGGATGAGGCGGTTGAACTTATCTCGAAGTTCTGATCTAGCAACGGCTGGGATATACATCTCTTGGAAGAGTCTGGAGAACTCCTCCCAAGTGACTCGGTCATGTCCGAGCCTCCTCTCTTCAGCTAGCCACCAATGGTGCGCATTGTCCGTCAGTTGCATTCGAACAGCAGTCATCCATCTCTCCCGCGGAAGTTCTGCTGCTTCCAACTGATGTTGTGTATTTGTGAGCCACTCATGCACTTCAGTTGGTCCTTCCTTGCCCGAAAAGGTACGGGGCTTGAGTTAACGGAAATCAGTGATAGATCCCGTCGCTGGTCACCTAGCTTGTGGGTTTGCCTGCTCCAATACATTTACTAGGCTGTTTCTCAGGTTCTCTGCCTCCTGCCGCTGCGCCTCCTGTTGAACTTGTTGTTGAGCTTGCATCATGGCATAAAACATCTGGAATATTTGCTGCCTGTCCATTGCTTGCCCTGGTGGGAAGGCAGGCATCTGTGGAGTGAACTGCGGTGGAGGTAGGATATCATCGCGCCTGAACCTTGAGTTATGCCGCTCATCTTGTCCACTTTGAGAGGATTGACCTCTGTTCTCTGGTACAACTCCATCACCATAGGTAACCACAGCGTCTTGTGGTGTAAAAGGAATTTCATCTGCACTTCTTGGATCCATCTTTCTGTATCCAAAATAAACTTTATGAGAACGTTTTAACAGAGTCAAGCAGGATGCAAATCAAGTACTTAATTCGAATGCGATATAGAGTTTCAAAAATGATTTAACAAATATGGATGAGATCCTATAACCTATCCTATTCTTTTACAGGTTTGTTTGGCCCCTAAGTTGGAACCAACAATTTGTCGTAGACCTGCATGGGCCACCACAAAAACCATGTCACGTCCCAGTCCCAAAATATCGAGGGACTAGACACGTGGCATTGGCCAGCAGTACACACCGATGGTCAATCCAATTTAATGGATCCATCGAGAATACTTAAGCTGTAAAATAGGTCTACAATAATAAGTCAAAAACTAATCTCATCCACAAACAGAATAGTAAGAATAACAGCAAATAAAGGAAAGTACATCAAAGTTCAGTCACAGCAGAGTATGTCGGGGAACAACCCGATAAAAGTCTAAACACTGGTTCATCAGACCAGAACAAAGGAGTCCATAATAAAGTATCTGATGAGTACAAATAACATAAACTCAAGAAAAGTCTTCAGCCATCACCTCTGCTTCTAAGTTAGGTTCTCCTTCAGCAACAGCTTCTGGTACAGCTTCAGCTCCTGTCCCGTAAACCTCGGGATAATGCTCTTCTGCTAAACCTGGAGACATCATCCATTCCAGGTCCTCAGGGGACATAACAAGGTACAAAAATCACAAGCCAAAAGTAATACAGTAAAATAGAAAATTGAAATAAACAGGGTAACTACATAACCATCTATGTGAAAATGCATCTGAGAGCAACACTAGTACTCAGGCTGAGACTGCTACAAGCTCTGTGTCGGGGAGCCGGTAGCAGCAATATCTAGTAGTGGTCTAGATCTGCTCGAGAGTCTACAACCTCACAATAGTAGTATATATATAGAACAGCCTGTAGTCTATGTGTCTCTCCCCACCCAATGTAACCACACACCTCATGTCCATGTCACGTGAGATCAGAGCTAATGCACAGTCATAATCTAAGAGTATAATAACTATG
>JAYESA010000016.1:78199454-78224454 GCA_036927795.1 Iris macrosiphon
TTATTTTAGATGACTGTATTTGTCACACCCCAGTCCCAAAATACCGTGGGACCGGATGCGTGATAATGGCCAACAGCACACACCGATGGACAAACCCAATTTAATGGATCCATCAGAGCGTACTTAAGCTGTAATATAGCAAGTCTACGACAACATGGCACAACTAATCTCATCCACAAAAGATATAAAATGTGATCCACAGAGTAAATAAAGAATGTAAACCATCAGCTAGTCTCACAAAGTGCTTCGGGGAACAACCCGATAAATAATCTGATACAATGGTTCAAAAGACCAGAAATAAATGACTGAAATAAGTAAATAAATACTGAGCATGAACATTGATGCTCAGGAAAAGTCTTCGTCTAACACCTCGTCCTCGGATGGCGGTATAGCTCCTGGATCAGCTCCTGCTCCGGTCCCGTATACCTCGGGGTAGATTATAATGCCCCGTTCCGCTCAAGCGGACTGCCGTCTCAAACGGCAATAGTACAACTGTCCTGACCCGCCTTGCCTCAATGGAGAAGCAAAAGATATCCGGACTTGTCCCTACAGGAATCCGGCTTGGACTTTCAGAGGCTCGCTCGGCGTATCGCTCTACCGAGGCAAATTATCGCTAAGGTGGGTGGCTACGGTAAACTTGTTTTTGCTTAGCCAGCACACATAAAATCTGGAATATTCATGCTAGTCGCTAGGTGATTCACCCCCTGCATGCTAATAAATCCAACGCACCTAGCTAAGGGAATAATCCCAACTTGTATTGCTTGCTAGAACATGGAAAATGGAAATACTGCTTATACTCAGACCCTCGCATGCTAAGTCCCTTAACGGTTTCAACTCTCGGCTTACCTTCGGGTCCGAGCAAACATGTTTACTTATGTTCCCTAGAAACGCATGCTTGTCTGCTTGAATGTTGCCATGTTTTCATCCAAATCCCGGAAGACTACCAAGTAGTCGTTCCGTGCGTGATTCAACCTGCAAGTATCCGGGACCGTTAGGTCACCAAGCAGCCCCGAACCAGGGGAATGCATCAAGACAAGTTATTGTACAGAACCAAGATTCAAGTGTCCCGTATGCTCGTGTACTCGTGTTCCCGTGCACTCGTGTTCTCGTGTTCTCGTGTTCTAGTGCACGCGTGTTTTCATGTATCTCGTGTATTCGTGTTGCCTGAGATTGGTCAAAGTAATCGTGTTGCCTGAGATTGGTATAACCCTGACTTGCATGTCGCGGACTAGTTCTACGAACGGTCACCGGGACACTGGGGCCGATCTGGTCCGGATGGAGCTCGTGTGTAGTCTCGTGTGCTGGGAGGATAGCTTGCAACGCATCGTGTTCGTGTGCCTCGTGTATACGTGTAGCATGCTATCCTTGTCCTCGACTACGTCCATAATGGCTTTGCCAGTGACCGTGTTCATATAGATAAGTCATCCTCGCTTAGCGGCTATCCGCGTGCGAGTCACTGCATCGCATTAATGAACAACTGAACACCTGAACGATCATGTAAAATGACCCTCGTGTTTGCATATGCTTGCCTCCTGAATGCTTATACTCGCCGTGCTTGAATTAACAATGTTGCCTCAATGTTTGCCTTGGATAGGGAAGGAGATGGTAAGTTGGTAAGTCTCGCCGTGTTTCCTCAAACATCGTACGGCGCACTGCCCGACATGTTAGGCTATTCAAATATTGCATAAAACTGATCCTAAGGCAACTAGAAAGACAACTTAATAGTTGTGCACGGAACCTGTATTACGTGTTTGGATTTGTCGAGCGGGCGAGTAGCTTCCCCACCAGTGCATTCAATGTACTGATAATCCACCAGTTTGTATGCAGGGTGCAGGGAAACCTCGTTCGGTGCGGATGCCTCCAACGTGCGTGCTAAGGCCAGGAGTTCCCTCTGAAGCCTTGCAACGGTGCGTCCGGATCAGAAGCACATATACAAGACATGATGTTGGAACATAGCCCGAACTCGCCTGTACATCGACTCTACAATCATTCCACAATTGTAGCCACTTGGCACGCTTTATGTTTCAGAGAGAGAGAGGCTTGAGCGACTTGTAATCTCGGCTATATGCCGCCTGTAATACTTGTTCATATCAATAAAAGAGCTTGCTTTACTTCAACTTGTGTTTCAATATTTCCGCTATATTTGTCGACTCAGTGAACCTGTTAACGATCGCCTATGCGTTCATGACTCCGCTGCACTCGGACAATCTGTGCGACTCTGTGGCTTAGAACTCTTACCGCCAGCCAATGAATCACGGCCTTGCACGGGCGCGGTTCATGCTCGTGCGGCATCACGCCCGGATGGGTTAAGCGATCGTTCCGCGGGAGCACTGGCGAGGGTGATTTCCGCCTAACGGGAACGGCCGATTGCCTGCGGGGACATAGATCTCGTCCTCAAATCCTGGAGACATAATCCGGATCCAGGTCCTCAGGGGACATAGCAAGGTACAAGAAAGCTCAAGCCAAAATAAATGCAGTGCAGCAAATAAATAGAATAAATAGGGCAAGTAAGTAACCAACTAAGTGAAAATGCAAGTGAGAGCATCACGAGTACTCAGGCTGAGCCACTACCAGCTCTATGTCGGGGAGCCAATAACGGTAATAACCGGTAATGTGTCTAGCTCTTCTACGAGAGTCTACGACCTCACAATAGTAGTTGATATATATATAATAAATAGCCTGTAGCCTGTGTGTCTCTCCCCACCCAATGTAACCACGCATATCATGACCATAACGTCTCATGTCCATGTTAAGCGGGATTATAGCTAATGCATCAAGTCATACTATATCTAAGTATATAGTATCTCTGTCAAGTCCTGTATCCTATACAGAATCACCTCGAATACCTTGGGAGGATCCTGTCTCATGAATAGTGTCAAGTGTCCTAGGTCATGGTGTACTTGGTAAGACCAGTACGAGAATATAAGTGTCACGGATGTCCATCTCTAGATGACAGTACCCAACACTGCGTACAGTGTTGGCACCCGACTAATAATCGGACGCTAAGTACGTCACACGGTCCTAGGTTAAGCATGCACAGCAATATAAATGAAGCAAGGAAAATATGTAACAATACTGCAGAGTTTGGCAAGGTACACTTGCCTGATGTCCGAATACCAACAACTGTCCCTGTATCAGTGGATCCGGTAGGTACTACTCCAAAAGCTGTAATAAACATCACCAACAGACTCAAAAAATATCAAATAGCTAGAAATGCCTGTCCTTACGTCCAATTTGGACACAGGGGCAAAAAGGTCATTTTCGGGCCAAAGCGGGGTCCACATATGGGCCACTTTGTACCGAAAAGCGTGTCAGGATCAAAGGTCTCCAAATTCCTCAAACTCAGTGTCTACAAGTCAGGAACGATGATACGAACCCAACGGAACTTCCAGAATTGGATTCCGATGAGCCGACCACAAAATCGCCCGTCGAGTGGAGCCTGTGGGGCCCACGATACGCGATTTTGTCAACGTTCTCAGAATCGGACCAAACTTGGGTCACAGGAACAGCGTATTGCTACGAGTCCGATGGCGCAATTTTTGTCTCGATCCGACGTGTGTACACAAAGATACAGCGTGTTCCAGAAAAGTTGGATACGGGGTGTTGTTCGCGGATACGCGTTGATTCCGGGGTGCACGCACCTCCGACTCGACTTCTGCGAAATCCCACATGACCGTATCAACGACGCGCATGTATCTATAAAGACCGCACGCGACCAAGTCGTCCCGTTTGGCGGGGCGCACTCAGTTCCGGGGTGAATTGGGGTGTTGTTTTTTTCCTGTTTTTGGATCGCGGTGTACGATCACCACAGGACGCGATGCACCGAGCGGGTTGCACGAGCACCGAGAGGGTTATGCCGTCTACGCGTAGCAACTGACGGAAACGAAAACAAAGTTACGAGGAGTGAGAAAACGGTACCTGAACAGGGCTCCATGAATATGTTTTTCCACGTGTCCGAGAATCCAATTTGTGTCCTGGTCGAGGATTTTCGTGTCCGGTCTGCACAGAATCCGTGTCAGACTAGGGCTGTGCCCGGAGACGGAGGGGTCGACTCGCCGGCGGAGGGCGTCTCGGCCTAGGGCGGCTGGGGGCTGCGAGTCGGCGGCGTCGAACGGCTGGACAGAGCGGAGGTCGACAGCTGCTGTTCCCAGCGGCGAGTCGGGGTCGAAGGGAGTTGGGATCGGCGGAGAGCAGCGGCGCCGGAGTCGGGATGCGAGTGGGGAGGTCGACAGTGGACTGGAGCTCGGCGAGGTCTGCTCGCGGCGCGGCGGAGGGGTTCGAGCAAAAAGGGATCGGTTAGGCGTTGCTCGGTGCAGGGTTCGGCGGTGTTGATCGACAGTGAGGGGGTCGATCCAGCGGCAGCGTCTCGAGGCGGTGTCGTCCAGAGGAGATGCGGCGGAGAAGAGGGCAGCGCGAACGTCGAGGTGGCCTCTTATAGGCTGCTACAGGACTCTGCGGCTAGGGTTCCCATCTGATTCTGGGTCCGGGTCGGGTTTGGCTCGGATCCGACCCGACCCGACCCATCAAGTGGTTTGGGTTTGGCAGTGGTCCGGTTCATCCTTGGTTTAACTTGGGTTTGGTTCAATTTGAGTTCGGTTCACTCTTCCAATAGTTTTTAAGGCTTTAAACGCGTTTCCGGAGTCCAATAAATTTATCGAAAAATACCACACGTCCGGTTTTCCATTTTACACCATACAATATTATTTCTAGAATATTTTAACACCATTAATCTGTATTTAAAAATACTTAACTCCTAATTACCTTGCTTCTTCTTCCGAATAATACCGAAAATTTTATGGGGAAAAATATATTAAAAATTATTCTGAAAACAGGGTGTTTACAATCTTCCCTCCTTAAAAGGATTGCGTCCTCGCAATCAAAGAGTAAGCTACAAAAGAAAGAATTATGGAGTTATAAGGTTGCTTAGTTTACAACTGTCTCCTCGAATAAGTGGGGGTAACGCTGGCGCATACTATCTTCTCGTTCCCAAGTTGATTCTCCAGGAGAATGATGTTTCCATGCTACACGAACCAGTCTGATTGTCTGTCCCCGCAATGTCTTATCACTGACGTCGAGGATGCCAACTGGTTGTTCTTCATACCTTAAGCTTGGGCCTACTGCGATCTCTGAATGATCGACTACGTGACTTGGGTCGGTCACGTACCTTCGCAATTGTGAGACGTGGAATACGTCATGCACTCCCTCTAAGGATGGAGGTAATACAAGACGATAGGCCACCTCACCAACTCGCTCTAGAATGTCAAATGGTCCAATATACCTTGGGCTCAACTTGCCTCTGCTCCCGAATCTGATAGTACCACGAGTGGGCAAAATTCTCAAGAACACGTGCTCTCCTTCTTTAAACTCTAGGGGACGCCTGTGCGTATCTGCCCATTGCTTCTGTCTGTCCTGAGCTGCTCGTAGATGATTCTGAATCTGTTTCACCTTTTCCACTGTCTTGCGTTACCAATTCTGGACCCAGTATTTGACGTTCACCAACGTCACTCCAACATATAGGCGATCTGCACTTCCTTCCGTATAAAGCTTCAAATGGTGCCATCTGGATGCTGGCCTGATAACTGTTGTTGTAGGAGAACTCCACTAAGTGCAAATGATCTTCCCAAGATCCTCCAAAGTCTAGCATACATGATCGCAGCATATCCTCTAATATCTGAATGGTGTGCTCCGATTGGCCATCTGTCTGTGGGTGGTATGTCGTGCTGAATTTGAGTCTGGTGCCCAGACTCTCTTGCATGCTTCTCCAGAAATGAGAGGTAAATCTCGAATCTCGATCTGATACAATACTGACAGGCACTCCATGTAATTTGATAATTTGTCGCATATACATGTCGGCTAGTACCTCTGTGGACTGTCCAACTCTAAATGGCAAGAAGTGTGCCGATTTAGTGAGTCGATCCACTATAACCCATACTGTGTCTCTTCCGCTGGGGCTCCTCGGAAATCCTGTGACAAAATCCATCGTGATATGCTCCCACTTTCATTCCGGTATAGGAAGCGGCTGTAACATACCTGCAGTCCTCTGATGTTCGGCCTTCACCTGCTGGCAGACTAAGCATTTGGCCACAAATCTCGCAATCTTCCTTTTCATTCCATGCCACCAGTAATACTGTCTCAAGTCTCGGTACATCATGGTTCCTCCTTGGTGAACAGAGTACATAGAGCTATGTGCTTCAGTCATTAACTCTTGTCTCAATTCTCCATTTGGAACATACAAGCGATTTCCAAACCTCAATGTCCCGCCTTCGTGTATGCGAAGTCCTGTCTGCATGCCTGCTTCCGTCCTCTCCTTTAGTCTTCTAAATCTAGCATCGGTGGGCAATGCCTCTTTAATTCTTTCCACAAGTAACAATTTTATTTCAAGATTAGCTAGTAATCCACTCTGCCCTGGTAAAACAACCTCTATCTGAAGCTCCTGTAGATCTCTCAATAACTCGGGCTGCATCGTCAATAAATAAGCCATAGGTTTCCTGCTGAGGGCGTCTGCTACGACATTTTCCTTCCCCGGATGGTACTGCAGATCTATGTCAAAATCTACCATCAATTCAAGCCAACGTCTCTGCCTCATGTTAAGCTCCTTCTGAGTATATACATACTTCAGACTCTTATGATCTGTAAAGATTTCTACCTTCTCTCCATAAAGGTAGTGCCTACAAATCTTCAATGCAAATATAACTGCTGCTAACTCCAAATCGTGTGTTGGGTAGTTCTTCTCGTGGACCTTCAACTGTCTCGACGCATAAGCAATGACTTTGCCATGTTGCATCAAAACACATCCCAGTCCACTACCCGATGCATCACTGTAAACAACAAAACCTCCTGACCCTGAAGGAAGAGTCAAGACAGGTGTTGTTGTTAATCTTCTCTTCAATTCTTCGAAGGCTTTCTGGCAGTCTTCTGTCCATATAAACTCCTGGTCTTTACGTGTCAGCTTCGTCATTGGTTCTGCAATCCTTGAAAAATTTTCTACAAATCTTCGGTAATATCCCGCAAGTCCGAGAAAACTTCTCACCTCTGCAACTGATGTGGGTGTAGGCCAGGTCTCTATTGCCACAACTTTATCTGGATCCACTGAAAGTCCTTCTCCTGAGATGATGTGTCCCAAGAAAGGCACTTTGTCCATACAGAACTCACACTTACTGAGTTTAGCGTATAACTTCTCCTGTCTTAAGGTCTCTAACACGATTCTGAGATGCTCCTCGTGCTCTTCATGGCTCTTGGAATATATGAGAATGTCGTCAATGAACACAACCACAAATTTATCTAAGAACTGATGGAAGACTCTGTTCATTAAACTCATAAACACTGCTGGCGCGTTGGTTAAACCAAACGGCATCACCAAGAACTCATAATATCCATACTTGGTCCTGAAAGCTGTCTTCGGGATGTCTTCCTTCCTTACTTTGATCTGATGGTAGCCGGATCTAAGGTCAATCTTCGAGAATACCCTTGCACCACTCAATTGATCGAATAGATCATCAATGCGTGGTAATGGATACCTGTTCTTGATGGTCACAGCATTCAGTGCCCTGTAATCAATGCACAATCGTACTGTTTCATCCTTCTTCGGCACAAATAATATGGGTGCTCCCCAAGGTGAAACACTGGGCCGAATGAAACCCTTATCCAGAAGGTCGTCAACCTGTTCTTTCAACTCCACTAACTCCTTAGGTGCCAGCCGATATACTGAGGAAGTGATAGGCTCTGCTCCTGGAGTTAAGTCTATTGTGAATTCTATTTCCCGATCAGGCGGTAAACCTGGGAGATCATTAGGAAATACATCCACAAACTCAGATATGACTCCTGGGTAACCTGTCTCCCCTTCTACAGATAGTACCCTAAGAGTAGGCTGAACTCCTTGCTCTACTGCTCCTCGAAGAAACTCAAATTCTGGATGTCCTGGTGGTCTAAATATAACCCGCCCAAGTCGGCAATCAAAGGTCGCATGGTACTGACTTAACCAGTCCATACCAAGTACGACATCATAATCCGGCATGGAAAATATCAGAAATTGAGCTCGCATCTCTCTTCCACATACTACTACAGAACACGATCTACAGACGTCACTAACCGGAATTATTCTACCTCCCGTAAGAATTCTCTTCATCTTCGGAAGGGGTGCAGTAGCTACTCTATGGGTGGCTACAAAGCTAGCTGCTATAAATGAATGCGATGCTCCAGAATCAAATAATGCTACAGCTGGTAATGAAGCTACTAAAATAATACCTGCGATGACCTCGCCTGCTGTAGCCTCCTCCTCAACAGCTAATATGAATGCCTGGCCTCTTTCCTGTGCTGGACCTCTCTGCTGCTGAGCCTGCTGAAATAGAGCTGCCTGCGGTGCCAGTGGTGGTCTCTGCTGGTTTCCTCCTGTAGCTGGGGGCCTGACTCCTCCAGCTCCTGTCTGCGGTGCTCCTACTACTGGGTAAGCTGGTCGTGGTGCAGGTAAAGCTAGTCTCGGTGCTCCGTCTCTGCGTTCAGAACAGTCCTTGGAAAAATGCTGGCTGGATCCGCAGCTCAGACATAGTCCCAACTTACGCCTGCATTCTCTCTCAATATGTCCTACCTTGCCGCAGTAGTGACAAGTAGGAAGAGATATAGCCCTGTGTGCTGCTCTCTCCGGTTTACCCCTCTGGAATCGTTTTGCAGAATCTCCCGGTGCAGTCTTGGTTGGTGCGGATGTGTTTGGCCTCTTCAGATTTGATTCCCTTCTAGTGACGCGCTCCATGCGTCGTGCTGCTGCAAGGACCTCAGTATAAGATGTAGGTGCGACCGAGCCAATCAATCTCTGAAGCTCGAACTTTAGTCTGTCAAAGAACTTTTCAGCTTTCTCTTCCTCTGTCGAGATCAATGTTGGAGCGAAGCGACTTAGGCGTATAAATTTCGCGTTGTATTCTTCCACTGTCAAACTGCCTTGGATGAGGCGGTTGAACTTGTCTCTGAGCTCTGATCGTGCAACTGCCGGAATGTACATCTCTTGGAAGAGTCTGGAGAACTCTTCCCAAGTGACTCGGTCCTGTCCGAGCCTCCTTTCTTCTGCTAGCCACCAGTGATGCGCATTATCAGTTAACTGCATTCTGACTGCAGTCATCTACTTCTCTCTCGGAAGTTCAGCGGCTTCCAACTGATGCTGAATGTTAGTGAGCCATTCATGAACTTCTGTTGGCCCTTCTTTACCAGAAAATGTACGAGGCTTGAGATGACGAAAATCGGTGATAGATCCCATCGCTGTAGCCTGTGTGTCTCTCCCCACCCAATGTAACCACGCATATCATGACCATAATGTCTCATGTCCATGTTAAGCGGGATCATAGCTAATGCATCAAGTCATACTGTATCTAAGTATATAATATCTTTGTCAAGTCCTGTATCCTATACAGAATCATCTCGAATACCTGGGAGGATCCTGTCTCATGAATAGTGTCAAGTGTCCTGGGTTATGGTGTACTTGGTAAGACCAGTACGAGAATATAAGTGTCACGGTTGTCCATCTCTAGATGACAGTACCCAACACTGCGTACAGTGTTGGCACCCAACTAATAATCGGACGCTAAGTACGTCACACGGTCCTAGGTTAAGCATGCACAGTAATATAAATGAAGCAAGGAAAATATGTAACAATACTGCAGAGTTTGGCAAGGTACACTTGCCCGATGTCCGAATACCAACAATTGTCCCTGTATCAGTGGATCCGGTAGGTACTACTCCAAAAGCTGTAATAAACATCACCAACAGACTCAGAAGATATCAAATAGCTAGAAATGCCTGTCCTTACGTCCAATTTGGACACAGGGGCAAAAAGGTCATTTCTGGGCCAAAGCGGGGTCCACATGTGGGCCACTTTGCACCGAAAAGCGTGTCAGGGTCAAAGGTCTCCAAATTCCTCAAACTCAGTGTCTACAAGTCAGGAACGATGATACGAACCCAACGAAACTTCCAGAATTGGATTCCGATGAGCCGACCACAAAATTGCCCGTCGAGTGGAGCCTATGGGGCCCACGATACGCGATTTTGTCAACGTTCTCAGAATCAGACCAAACTTGGGTCACAGGACCAGCGTATTGCTATGAGTCCGATGGCGCAAGTTTTGTCTCGATCCGACGTGTGTACACAAAGTTATAACGTGTTCCAGAAAAGTCGGATACGGGGTGTTGTTCGCGGATACGCGTTGATTCTGGGGTGCACGCACCTCTGAATCGACTTCTGTGAAATCCCACACGACCGTATCAACAACGCACATGTATCTTTGAAGACCTCACGCGACCAAGTCGTCCCGTTTGGCGGGGCGCACTCAGTTCCGGGGTGAATTGGGGCGTTATTTTTTTCTTGTTTTTGGATCGCGGTGTACGATCACCACAGGATGCGATGCACCGAGCGGGTTACACGGGCACCGAGAGGGTTATGCCGTCTACGCGTAGCAACTGACGAAAACAAAAACAAAGTTACGAGGAGTGAGAAAACGGTACCTGAACAGGGCTCCGTGAATCTGTTTTTTCACGTGTCCGAGAATCCAATTTGTGTCATGGTCGAGGATTTTCGTGTCCGATCTGCACAGAATCCGTGTCAGACTAGGGCTGTGCCCGGAGACGGAGGGGTCGACTCACCGGCGGAGGGCGTCTTGGTCTATGGCGGCTGGGGGCTGCGAGTCGACGGCGTCGAACGGCTGGACAGAGCGGAGGTCGACGACTGTTGTTCCCAGCGGCGAGTCGGGGTCGAAGGGAGTTGGTATCGGCGGGGAGCAGCGGCGCCGGAGTCGGGCTGCGAGTGGGGAGGTCGACGATGGAATGGAGCTCGGCGAGGGCTGCTCGCGGCGCGGCGTCGATCAGGATACGACGGACGCGGGCGGAGGGGTTCGAGCAAAAAGGGATCGGTTAGGCGCTGCTCGGTGCAGGGTTCGGCGGTGTTGATCGACGGTGAGGGGGTCGATCCAGCGACGGCGTCTCGAGGCGATGTCGTCCAGAGGAGATACGGCGGAGAAGAGGGCAGTGCAGACGTCGAGGCGGCCTCTTATAGGCTGCTACAGGACTCTGCGGCTAGGGTTCCCATCTGATTTCGGGTCCGGGTCGGGTTTGGCTCGGATCCGACCTGACCCGACCCATCAACTGGTTTGGGTTTGGCAGTGGTCCGGTTCATCCTTGGTTTAACTTGGGTTTGGTTCAATTTGAGTTCGGTTCACTCTTCCAATAGTTTTTAAGGCTTTAAACGCGTTTCCGGAGTCCAATAAATTCACCAAAAAATACCACACATCCGGTTTTCCATTTTACACCATACAATATTATTTTTAGAATATTTTAACACCATTAAACTGTATTTAAAAATACTTAACTCCCAATTACCTTGCTTCTTCTTCCGAATAATACCAAAAATTTTATGGGGAAAAATATATTAAAAATTATTCTGAAAACAGGGTGTTTACAGTATTGTACTTATTATTTTTGCTGCTGTGAGATATTATAGACTTGGACTGTATATTTGGATATTGTACTTGCTCTTTGTTTCTTTGTTTCTTTGTGATATCTTATCGTGCTTTTACTCTTCCCCTAGTTATTGTGATTGAGTCATATATATATTGCGTGGTTGCCCTCCTTTTAGAGGGGATATTGACAGGTTTTGTGAGATTGATATTGTGACCTAGAACGAACCTTTACAGCGTTCTATCGCCGATTCTACGGCATAGGCTGGACGTACCCATAATTCATGCCCGATTTTTTGGGTGCGGGTCGTGATACGTTTTTGGTGGCGGCCCATGCAGGTCTAGTCCCTAGGTCTACTTGTAATAGGATATAGGATATAGGCTGAGAGAGTGTGTGCTCAATCACAACTAGGACCCTTCCTGATTTCTTTTGCTATCTTTAATTTTTCTAAAATTATTTTCTTTTGCAATATTACTGTCCTTCTTTGATGATATCGTATCTTGTACCGTATTGACTTCTTTTGATCTGTGTGCAGGATACCTCCGAAGACACGGTCTCAGCACACCATTCCAGCAGCTGCCACCGAGAGGTCTGCCACCTCTCATCCTGCTTGACTTTAGGCAGCCGCTACTGCTCCACTCGCCACTCCTACGATCGAGGGAGCATCCGTTTCTCTCGGAGATCCTCTTACTCCTATCGATCCGAGAGCTACACCAGTTGTTCCGGTGGTACCTCCTCCACCGCTGCCTGCACCAGTTGATGCCACGCAATTGTTTGTGTTCTTCAGAGAGATAATGGACGCGCAGCACCGCCAGGCAGATATTATGAGGTTGGGCATTGAGAATGCTCATCGGGTGGCCATGACGGCGGTAGATAGAGTGGCCCAGATCCAGCCACAGGCAGAGCAGGCTCAGTATCCGAGGCCGGGTACCATTATCGACTTTCAGAGGATGCGACCCAAGGAGTTCCGGGGTACAGAGGGGATCCTGTATGCGGATGACTGGATCGAGCACATTGAGGGTATCTTCAGACTGGCACTGATCCCAGCCAGTATGCAGATTGAGGCAGCGAGCAGCCAGATGTTCGATCTTGCCCTTACTTGGTACCGCACTGATACGAGGATAGCAGTACCAGAACTGACTTGGGAGGCTTTCAAGAAGCTTTTCAAGGAAAAGTTCTTCCCGGATGCAGCTCTCAGTGCTTTGGAGAGCCAGTTTGAGGCGCTCGTCCAGGGGAGCATGCTGGTGGACGAGTATGCAGCAGAGTTCTGCCGTCTGGGCAGATTTGTAGAGGGTTTGACTGAGGCAGCGAAGGTGTAGAAGTTCCGCAAGGGTTTGGTCATGGCGGTCAAGTCATTGACTAGGAGTGACCGCGAGATGACCTTCGAGCAGATTGTGAGCGACGCTCAAAGGGCTGAGGATGACTTGGAGCTGAAGACCAAGAGGAGCAGAGATGCTTCTGGAGCAGTCAGCAGTGCAGGCCCAACCAAGATGCCATTCCAGCAGACTCAGTAGCACTAGGGTCAGGGTCGTACGTCCTTCAGACAGGCGCCCCAGCAGCAGAGGCAGGGACAGCAGCAGGGCCAGACGCAACCCAACATTTTCCTTTTCTGTAGGAAGCCGAGGACGGATGGGACATTTTCAGAAAGAGGTTGGGCAGATGTTTGTTGTGTGGCGCAGCAGATCAACAGCTGAAGTATTGCCCTTCAGCACTTGTCCGTACAGCTCAGGGCGGAGGAGCCGCTCAGAGGGGACCAGCCAGAGCACCTGCAGTACAGCAGAGAGGACAGCCTTTGCCAACTCAGCAGCAGAGGTTTGCTCAGCACCAGCAACAGCACCGAAGAGGACAACAAGGGCAAGCTTTTGCCCTGACCGTAGACGAGGCCGAGCCCATTGGTGATGTGATCTCAGGTTCTGTTCTTCTTGATTCCATTCCAGCATTTGCTTTATTTGATTCCGGTGCTTCCCATAGCTTTGTGTCCGTATCTTTTGCTGTTAGACACCATCTTGTTGTTGAACCTTTAGCTAGACTCTACAAGATCATGACCGGGGGTGGCATCATCCTAGTCAGTGATGTCTGCAGAGACCAAAGAGTTACCTTGGGAGGCTGGGAGTTGAGTGTGTGCCTACTCGTAATGCCACTTCCGAGCTACGATATTATACTCGGGATGGATTGGTTGAGTATGCATTGTGCTAGTATAGATTGTCGTAGAGGCAGAGTGTTGTTTAGTCCACCGGGTGAGCCAGAGTTTCAGTTTGCCAGAGGAACAGAGCGAGGGAGTCTTCTGCGGAGCCCTGGTGGTAGAGCCAAGGTTGCTACATCCACTGATAGCGGAGTACATGGATGTCTTTTCGGAGGAGTTGTCAGGGTTACCTCTGGACAGAGATGTGGAGTTCTCTATAGACTTGGTGCCTGGCGCGGAGCCGATATCCCAGCACATCTATAGAGTCAACAACAGTGAGCTGATAGAGTTGAAGAAGCAGGTAGATGAGCTTCAGGACAAGAGATTTATCAGATCTAGTTCTTCTCTGTGGGGTGCTTCAGTACTTTTTGTGCCGAAGAAGGATGGGTCGATACGGATGTGTATCAACTACAGGGCTTTGAACAACCTCACAATCAAGAACAAGTATCCGCTGCCGTATATTGATGATATTTTTGACCAGTTGAGTGGAGCGAGGGTGTTTTCTAGGATTGATCTGAGGACAGGCTACCACTAGGTGAAGGTCATGAGGGAGGATATTCCGAAGATAGCTTTTCGGACCAGGTATGGACAGTATGAGTTCATGGTGATGCCGTTTGGGTTGACTAATGTCCAGACAGTGTTCATGAATCTGATAAACAAGGTGTTCCATCAGCATCTGGACAGGTTTGTGGTGGTATTTATAGATGACATCTTGGTGTATTCGAAGACCCCAGAGGAGCATGAGGAGCATCTGAGGATAGTACTGGAGACTCTCAGAAAGAAGAAGCTTTATGGAAAGCTTTCGAAGTACAAGTTCTTCCTTGACAAGGTTGAATTTCTTGGTCATGTGGTGACTGGAGAGGGGATCTCGGTGGATCTGAGAAAGATCATGGCAGTTGAGGCATGGAGTGCTCCGAGTTCAGTAGCAGAGGTCAGGAGTTTCCTGGGACTGGCAGGTTACTACAGGAGATTTGTTCAGGACTTTTCCCGGATTGCAGAGCCGTTGTCTAGGTTGACCCGGAAGGACGTGGAGTTTGTTTGGTCAGAGGAGTGCCAAATCGCCTTTGATGAGCTAAAACGGAGGTTGACGACAGCTCCAGTGTTGACGTTTCCATCAGGATCTGGAGGTTTCACTATCTATAGTGATGCATCGGGGAAGGGACTGGGTTGTGTGTTACAGCAGAATGGGAGGGTGATTTCCTATGCTTCTAGGCAATTACGTCCTCATGAGAAGAACTACCCTACCCACGATTTGGAGTTGGCAGCGGTCATCTTTGCTCTGAAGTTGTGGAAATACTATTTATACGGAGAGCGTGTGGAGATCTTCACAGACCATAAGAGCTTGAAGTATGTGTTTACCAAAAAGAGCTGAACATGAGGCAGAGGAGATGGTTGGACTTGATGAAAGACTTTGATATATTATTGCAGTACCATCCAAGGAAGGCGAACGTAGTTGCGGATGCGCTGAGTAGGTATCCGGTAGCTATGTGCCTGACTACAGATCGTTATCTTCTAGCAGATCTAGAGAGATTGGGCATTGAGGTGATAGTACCTGGAGTTGAGATGCAGATGTGGGGACTGCAGATTCAGTCAGAGTTGGTAGACCGGATCAGGGCTATGCAGTTTGAGGATGAGTCCCTGAGGAGCATCAGGATGCAGGTTTAGATTGGATTATCAGATGACTTTACCATTGCTGATGATGGTTCATTGTGGCATGGTACCATATTGTGTGTGCCGAGTGGGTCGTTAAGCAAAGAGGTTCTTCAGGAGGTGCATCGATCCCAGTATTCTATGCATCCAGGTGCTAACAAGATGTATAGAGATCTAAGAGAGCATGTATGGTGGTACGTGATGAAGCGGGAGGTAGCACGCTTCGTATCCCGATGCTTAGTATGCCAGCATGTGAAGGCGGAGAGACAGAGGCCAGGAGGATTGCTCCAGCCGTTACCCATTCCGGAGTGGAAATGGGAGCATGTGACCATGGATTTTGTTTCTGGACTTTCCCGTTCTCCAGGCAGGAAGGATACGATTTGGGTCATTGTAGATAGGTTGACCAAATCGGCCCACTTTATACCATTCAAAGTGGGTACGTCTACAGAGAGACTGGCAGAGATGTATGTGCGCCAGATAGTCAGACTGTATGGAGTTCCTGTGAGCATAGTATCAGATCGGGACAGTCACTTTACTTCGCATTTCTGGAGGAGTCTGCAGGCTAGCTTGGGCACCCAGCTCAAGTTTAGTAGTGCATATCACCCACATACATATGGTCAGTCAGAGAGGACCATTCAGACACTCGAGGACATGCTTTGCACTTGTGTTCTGGATTTCAGAGGCCCTTGGGAGGATCACTTACACTTGGTAGAGTTTGCTTACAACAACATCTACCAAACCAGTATCGAGATGTCACCTTTCGAGGCATTGTATGGACGGAGGTGTCGCACTCCGTTATCATGGGATGATGTAGGCGAGAGAGCTTTGCTTGGCCCGGAGATGGTAGTTGATGCGGCAGAGAAGGTCAAGCTTATTAGAGATAGACTTCGGGTGGCGCAGGACAGGCATCGGCATTAGGCCGATAGCCACCGGAGACCTTTAGAGTTCGAGGTATAGCTTAGAATTTAGATTTTGTTCTTGTGTTTGCTTGTGATTGCTTGTTTTAGATTAAGTGCTGAGACCTTGTTTGTGCTAGGTTAGAGATCTGGTGTTCCTGAGGATTTCTCCGACGCGGGGCACTATTTGCTTCGGTGGAGGCGGGAAGCTTAGCCCACGTTTCGTCGAACCCTTCAGCATCCTTGAGAGGGTCGACGCTGTGGCGTATAGGCTAGATTTTCTGCCTACGCTAGAGGGAGTTCATGATGTGTTCCATGTGTTGCAGTTGAGACAGTACATGGCGGATCCCAGTCACGTATTGGATCACTCAAAGATCGTGGTGGGTCCTACTCTTAGCTATCCAGAGCAGCCGGTGGAGATTCTGGATCGGCGGGAGAAGGTGTTGAGGAACCAGACTATTCTCTTGGTTCATGTCGCGTGGAGGCATCACTCTCCAGGTGAGTCGACCTGGGAGAGGGAGGATGAAATGTGCGAGCGATACCCCTATCTTTTCGATCCCTGAGGTATGGTTCTTTTCTTTTCTTGCATTCCTGTCCTAGTTTCGTCTTTTTAATTTCGAGGACAAAATTATTTTAAGGAGGGTAGGCTTGTCACTACCCGATTCTAGAAAATAAGATTATTTTTTTTATTTTTATTTGATAAATTGTGTATTGTTTATAATTAATTATATTTAGATTTAATTGTTGATTGTATTATTTTTCTATGGATAATTTTAGGGTTTTGGCTAGTCTGGACCCATGTCAGACCCTAGTGGACCCATGTCCGACCCAACCCACACCCTTGTGAGACCTATTTTTGGGTTTAGAATATTTATTATATTTTTAATAGGTTAGTTGGAGAGATTGGGAGTTAGTTTGAGTGCTTTTGGAGCCCCAAAACCAAAACCCAAGTGAGGGGAGGGCATTTTGGTCTTTTGGCTTATGTAAACCCCTTTATACATACCATGGCCGGCCCCCTAACTCCTCATTCCTGAAATCACAGCAACCCCCTTTCCCCCATTCTTCACTTCTTCTTCTTCTTCTTCTCCACTCTTTCTTCTTCTTTTCTTCTTCCAACTTCAAGTAAGTTCTCCATTTCTCCTCTTTCTTCTTCTATTCTCCATGGATGTGAACCCTAACCTTTTGATTTCCCTCACTACCAGAAAAAGTCAAATTAGCGACGTCTGAAAATGTCGCTAAATAACCAAAAAATATCCTAAGTTGGTTTAGCGACAAAATTAGCGGCGTTTGAGAGCAGTCGGAAAAAACCAATTCGCTAAAACAAAAAATGTCGCTATGCCGACGTTTTTTAGCGACTTTAATATGTCGCTAAATTTTGCGACGTTTAGCGACGCTGAGTCACTAATTAGCGACGTTTATTAAAGTCGCTAAAAGTCGCTAATTAGCGACTTATATAGCGACGTCACACCGACATCTTTAATGACCTGGCAATATTGCCAAGTCAGCAGTTTGCGACGTACAGCGACAATTTTAGCGACGTAATTAGCGACATAAGTGTATGTCGCTAAATGACGCTAAACGTCGCTAAAAATATCGCTAATTTTCAAAAAAATAAAAAATATATATTACTGAATTGTATTTCTGATTTTACCAACCCCCTTGGGTTCATTATCAGGTATATGATGGTAGTAGAAATAATTGAATAAAGAACACAGTAGCAGCACCAAGGGGGGAAATTCTAGTGCACTGGGTAAATACAGGCCAAGTATTAGTCATAACTTGTAAACCAAAATATGAATAATATAATAAAATTTGAAGAAAAGAAAGCATCCAGCAAATATCATCATAAACGTAAAGAATATGGCAAATTTATATCCATACAATCGTATCCTAAATAATAATAAAAAATATAAATATCTAGTAACTAACTATACTACTGCAGATCTGCAGGAGGCTGACCACCGGCGCGCTTGAAGGATAAGAACTGCTCATACTCGTCCCGTGGAATCGACACTGATGTCGATGGAGAAGGCAGTGACGTCGGTGGAGTCTGTGTCGATGTAGGCGCACCAGGAGGTCGTGCCCGCTCCAAGTCTACGAGTCGCTGGTTGTAAGAATCCATGGTAGATAACAGCCTCGTACTGCTATGAACCATTGAATCCTGCATCATCGTTAGCCTCTCGCCCATTGATACATGTGACACCTGCAACTCCATGATATTGCA
Organism: Iris macrosiphon; assembly: GCA_036927795.1. Taxonomy (NCBI): domain Eukaryota; kingdom Viridiplantae; phylum Streptophyta; class Magnoliopsida; order Asparagales; family Iridaceae; genus Iris; species Iris macrosiphon. The sequence goes on from JAYESA010000016.1 coordinate 78,217,839, forward strand.
GTCATTGGAGGCTCTAATATCATTTGTCAAATCCCGGAGCTCCGTCATGCTGCGGTCGAGCATATCCAATCGTGCGATGAGCATCGGATCGTCCGCCTGCGGCTGGGACCTGGGCTGCTCCTCCATACTTCGCAGCAACTCGTCACGGAGAGACACAATCTGACGGTCAACGGCCTTCTGGACTCTGCCCGACGACTGCGAGGGCTGCGACTGCGAGGGCTGTGTGGAATACGCAGCTGTCGGGAAGGCCCTAGATGACTGCGTCGCAACCAGGGCGCCATAGGAGCCCGTACCGTAGTACGTACCCCTCTGGAGACCACCAGCTACGGTCACCCACAGGTCGTCCGCCGACGAAGCTGGAGCGGGCTGCGATGAAGTACCAGCCTCTCCAGGTGTAGGTGCACTAGCTGTCGCCTGCTCACGCAGCCTAAGATACTCGGCCTAGAAAGGTTTGGAAACTCGATAATTGCCTAAGTTATATTAAAATTAACACAAAGTAAAGTAATACTTACATAGGTCTGCGAGGCCCTCTCATCAATGAGATTTCTGTCCTTGCGATGGGTGGCCAAGAAGACGGTCACCATGTTTGCATCCTCACCTCTCTATACCTGTTAAAAATATATTATTTATTACTAAACTTAAACATTTTTTCCAAGTACCGTTTTATGGTACTTATATTAAAATAATATATTTTAAAAGAAAAAACATACCAAACGACGGAAATGTTCCGTCATCGGAATCGAGCCACCACACCACTTGGCAGCATTCTGCCTAGCCGCCTTGGCCTTCTTAGACCTTTCCTTGTAGCTCGGATCGTCGAATCTAGCCCTCATCGCAGTCCACTGCTCAGGCGTGATCCAACCTTGGATCGGTTTTCCAGCACGATCATGAGCCTTCTGGTTATCCAGAGCATCTCGGATAAGCTTGGCGACAACGGTAGGAAAGAGCCGCTCGATTAACTCGGCCCGGTGTGGAGGATAAAAATACGTTTGCTACAATAAATAATTTAGTAAGTTAGCATCACGGATAAGTTATATAATATGCATAAATTAGAGGATTTACTTAATATACTTTTACCTGGAAGTGCGCAAACCAGAATGCCTTCCTCTCCTCCGGAGCCTTAGAGTAGATGATCCAAGGGCCACCGTAGTTGTTCCTCAGAAATTGGCCCAGGCATCTCTGAACCGACGATGGACGATATCTATACAGAGATAATAATTTAGAATATTGAAAAAGTCAATATACGATGAATAAAGAGAAACACAAATATATACTAAACCATCTAATTAACTTACTTTGTACCGTCGGCCCAAATCTCTGTCCTTGTCTCCTCCGGAGGTGCGCATGGAGGATCTTGCTGATGCTGGGACAATGTGGGCACGACCTCCTCGACATGCTCATCTGTCCCCATATTTTCGTCAGTAGGAGAAATGCTAGACGAGGGTGTACTATCACGCCAGGAACTACTCGTCCCAACAGTCGGAGATGTAAGTGATCGATATACTGGAGTACTGGGCAACGATGATCCGGAACCAACAGTAGGCAATACCGGAGGAGCACTCTTTCTACCTCGGGACCTGCCGAATCCTCCGTGTCGTCCTGTCATATCTGATAACAACATATGATGAATATAGAGAAACACAAATATATAGTACATTCTACAGTCGAAATATGATGCATATCTCAAAGCATTCTACAGTCAAAATATAATACATATATTCGTTAATGGGTATATCTACTTCATCAATTTTCCAACCTTGATATACATTCTACAGTCAAAATATAGTTATATTCTACATGCAATATATTTTATTTTCAATAATCTTCAGAAAATTCATCTTGTTCGCCTTCCTCGTCCTCCTCTTCCTCTTCCTCTTCTTCACTTTCATCTACTTCGTCTTCCTCTTCGGATAATTCTACATCTTCTACATTATTACTCGTGTAATGAGTAACTTCTGTTGAGTCCACATCTACAATATTTGTTATAAGAGGTAGATCGTCCTCCTGATAAGCTATTTCATCAATGTCAAAGGTATTTCTAGCTTTAGTCTTGCATACTACCCACCAATCCGATCTCGCTGTCCCCCGTCTAGGATAAGTTATGAAGTACATGAGCTGAGCCTAACTTGATAGGACAAATGGTTCGTAGCCTTGATATCTACGCTTGTAGTTTATATCCACAAGGCCATGCTTGTCAATTTTCCAACCTTGATCTTGAATCGGATCGAACCATTCATACCTGAATAGCACGATATTAGCAGGTTTTGTGCCATAATTATATGTCAACTCCACAATCTCTCGTAAGATGCCAAAAAAATTATTGCCCAGATTAACATCTTTGTAGTTAGAAGATTTGATACACAAACAACTGTTTTTCGTGGAATCAAGATCCAGAAAGCTGTCTCTGATAGGAGCATTTGTTGACTTGAACCTGAACCCATTCACACAGAAACTTGACCATATTTTTATGACAGTAATTGGTTCCTTGGCTAGAGTTCTAATAGATTCAATCTCGGGTGTTATTAGATGATCGACCTAAATACCAAAGTAGCGATAGTAAGTTATTTGTTTTGCAAATGCAGAAATAAAAAGTACTTACCAAACATCTTACATATGCGCTCAACCAAGAAGGAAAATGGTATCTCATATCTTGTTCTACTTCCTCGTCTGTTATATAGGGTCTAACCGACCTTAACTCATCATTATATGTGCTGAAAAACAATGAAGCAACTGCTGATTAGTAGCATAATAGTATCTTATACTATTACATTGAGATGATGTAAACGTGGACGTATTAATTACTTACACCTCTAGCTTCTCTACTTCATCCTCGTCGCAATTGAGTAATATATACAATTAAGCAGCCCTTAGCTCATCGTCATTCAAATATCTCTTCTTCATTTTTCCTGAAGGCTTTCCGGACGTATTGAATACTTTGAGTATTGCATCATTAGATTTCTGATATGCGTCATCGTTTCTCGGAGCTTTCGTCCTATTAGTAGCAACATGCGGTTTGAAATACGTCGAGCAAAAGTTTGTAATCTCCTCGAGAACATAAGCTTCACAAATAGAGTCCTCAACCCGTGCCTTGTTTTTTACCTTTCTCTTTAGGTAATTCAAATGCCGCTCGAAGGGGTACATATACCGATAACCGATAGGACCACCAACACGTGCCTCATAGGAAAGATGAATTGGCAAATGCTCCATAGAGTCGAAGAATCCAGGAAGAAATACCTTCTCGAGCTTACATAGTGTTACCGCAATGTCCTTCTCTTACTTTTCTAGACGATCGATGAGCAACTTAGTACAACAAAGATCTCTGAAGAATATGCTCAGCTCTGTCAATGGGTCCCAAACGACCTGCGGTAAATGCAATCGGAATTAACCTCTCCATGAATACGTGACAATCGTGGCTCTTCATACCCACCAGTTTGTTCTCCTTGAGGTCGATGCATCTTCTCAAGTTCGACATGTACCCGTCTGGGAACTTTAGACCCTGAATCCACCTACAAAGTCTACCTTTATCCTCTTTCTCCAGTGAGAAAACTGACTTAGGTTGCTTTAACTTTCCATTCCCCTCCTCTATCAAATGCAATACAGGACGTCTACATATTTCTTCTAAGTCCAACCTGGCCTTCGGATTATCTTTCGTCTTCCTCTTTACCTCCATTACCATATTAATTATGTTATCAAATACATTCTTCTCGATATGCATGACATCAAGGTTATGTCTGATCAGATTGGTGCTTCAATATGGCAGATCCCAGAATATACTCCTCTTCGTCCAGTTATGGGTGTGACCAAATCTGTCACACTTGTACCCCTTAGCAGGCTCTTCGATAGCACTTGGTAAATCTTTTACCTCTTCCTATATCGTGCATCCGGGCCACCTTGGCGGTGGATTAGCCTTCTCCACAACTCCCGTACGAAAAATATTTCGGTTCCTCCGGTACGGATGATCCTTCGACAAAAATTGTCGATGATAATCGAAAAAGCACGGTTTGCCTCTGTGTTTCAAACGGAAAGCCTGAGTACGGTCCATACAAAACGGACATGAGAGACGACCATGGGTGCTCCATCCCGATAATATTCCATAGGCCGGAAAGTCATTGATGGTCCACATAAGTGCTGCCCTCATCTGAAAATTCTGCTTTCTAGAAATATCGTACGTGTTGGCACCTACTTTCCACAGCCGATTCAACTCATCTATCAAAGGCTGTAAATACACATCGATGTTCCTCTTCAGATTGTTCGGACCTGGGATAATAACGGTTAGGAACATATACGGAGTCTTCATGCACATCCAAGGCGGTAGATTGTACGGAGTGACGATCACAGGCCAACACGAATACTGGGAGCCCGAAAGTCCGAATAGGGTAAAATCGTCAGAGGAGAGCCCCGATCTGACATTACGCGCTTCCTTGGCAAAATGTGGATACTCTCGATCAAAGTGCTTCCATGCTTCTCCATCGGATGGATGATCCAATACTCCTTCGATCTGTTTTTGCCTGTGCCAACTCATGTTTTCTGCAGTCTCCTTAACCATAAACAACCGCTACAACCATGGCGTCAAAGACAAGTAGTGCATCGAATCGGTAGGCTTCCTTGCACTGACAGACTTTCCTCTAACAATGGCCTTGTAGCGATCAGCACCACAGAATCTGCACGCATCTTCATCCTTGTCGTCTTTGTAGTACAACATGCACCCGTTGCGACATGCATCAATTTTCTCGTATCCCATCCAAAGCGATCTTACCATCCTCTTAGATCGATAGAAGTCTTTAGGCAACTTTGCACCCTCGGGCAAGATCTTTATAATCAAATCGAGCAGTCGATTATAGCATTCTTGCGACATGTTAAAATCGGACTTGATGCTCAATAATCTTGTAACCACCTCCAACGGTAAATGATCCTCACAACCAGGATATAGTGGAGTCCTTGCATTCTCCAGCAACTCTATAAACTTTGCAGCATCGGCATTCGGTGCCTCCTCAGCTGCATCATAATTGTCCGGATTGAAACTAGGTCCCGCCGCATCATAATTGTCCGGATTGAAACTAGGCCCCGCCGCATCATAAACCATGTTCACCAACCCGTCGTCGTAAGCATCGTGGTCGTGGACATCCAAGTATAAATGATATGTAACTTCCACTTCTAGATAATATTTCCTGTTGTAATATCTCACACACGGACACTTAATTTTGATACCGTCCATGTACTGAGGGAACGCCTTGGCAAAATACAGGAACTGTTGTATACCCTCAATGAATTTATCCCGCATACCGTACATGTCATCAGGATGACGGTTGTACATCCACGAACGATGATGCAGATAGTAATTCATATCCATTTCTAGATACTTCTGCAAAAAAGACAGTATATATCATATAAATCATTATATACAGTGGTTTATCACCTAACTTCATAACTTAACCGTACTATAAAAATCGTAACTGATATAATACATACTTTCATTTATCAAAGTCTATAATAAGCAATATTCAAAAAAACTAAAAAGAGGCCAAGTCTCTTAGTTTTTTAATATTTTATACTATTGGTAAAAGCAAACAATAGTTTTTTTTTACTACTTGAAAAGAGGCCAAGTCTCTTAGTTTTTTAATATTTTTTCTATGCGTAATTACTTAACTTCCCATATTAAATTGAATGAACAATTTTAATTAGTAAGAACTATTTTGGAGAAAAAAATTCCACTGTGAAATCTCAGTTTTCTTATTATAAAGTAGTATAGATATATGGCTCATAGTATCCTAGTAAGTTATGAGTTGGAAGCAAACACACACACACACACATAAAAATGGATTAGATCTTATGTTAAGCCTAGGCTTACAAGAGTTGCCAATGGCCTCTTTTGCTACATAGTGCATCCCTCGAAGCCCAGGCCCACACACACAGACATAAAATGTATTAGATCTTATGTTAAGCCTTGGCTTACAAGAGTTGCCAATGGCGTCTTTTGCTACATAGTGCATCCCTCGAAGCCCAGGCCCAAAGCTCATCTAGAGCAACTAGTTATCAATATAGTTGTTGTATTTACTAGTTATCAATATAGTTGTTCTATAAATACAGAGGCATCATCTAGACAGGAGAATTCAGGAATTGAGGAATCATAAGCTAAATCTAGAATTTTCACAACTAATTCCTGCTGCATTGTTTTATAAATATACAGAGACACCATCTAGACCGAAGAATTCAGGAATTGAGGAATCATAAGCTAAATCTAGAATAATTCTTGAATTCCACAACTAATTCCTGCTGCACCCATTGTTAAAGTAGGAACTGTGCAAACTCCAATGGTTTCTTCTCCTTGATCCCCTAAAGAACCTGATAATTGAATCAGGATCCAGATCCCCTGAAGCAGATAATTCTTGCAATTCAATAAAGCTAGGCTGTACTGTAGGGAATTTATAATGTACTAAAGTAACTGTACATCACGAAGGGTCTCTACTTCTTATAGAGGCAGAGGGGGATCATCATAGTAAGTAAAATATGGAGGACATAGTAGCAAGGCCTGCGGGGGGAGAGAGACATGGATGCTCAGTGCATACAAGTGTAATGCTCCTCTGCACAAGACAAACTAGGAAGAAACATCCATAAT